>QXTE01000044.1:7416762-7511989 GCA_003942145.1 Platysternon megacephalum
ATATATATATATATATATATATATATATATATATAAATAAAAGAACACAATAATGGAAGGATACAACCAGGACAGACATCCCATAATTTGTCAAGCTGTGAATTTTATATATGGTATGCACAATTCCAAGAGTGTCTGAACAGTGATGCCATCCCCATATAGCAAATGTTTCATTTGACAGTGCAAAGAACAGCAAATAAATACTTAAGTGCCCCCACAGTGGCCCTTTTGCACAGCTTCTGTTAATAACTGAGCTTTGTATACACCACCACACAGGTTTACTTGTGGTATAGATTTTCTTGGTAGAGGAATTTTTACCTCCTCATTGGCAAAAAACTATTCGAGATATTTTAAACTCGATACACCAACAAAAATAAAAGCCACCATTACAGGAAGACCGAGTCTCCTTGCAAATATATGCAAATACCTGTGTATAACAAAGCAATTTACATGTGCCCAGAGCCTCAAAGTCAAAGTATTTGCTTTGATCAAAGCTTATAATGGGATTTATCTGTAGGGCATAAAAACAATGTTTGCCTTAAAGAAAATAGCAGTGGCTTTAGATCACTGCAATCAGACCCTTCTTCCATTGTAGCATTGCTGTTTGCAACGTTATTAAGGTTGTGTGAGCACTTCCATTATAATTCTCTATTTCCAGGGGCTTATAATTTGTTTGTAAAATCTCTCTCTAGACTTATACTTGGCACATAAGACCTTAGCCTGGGAGCTAAACATTTTTTTCTTAATCAAACTGTTTAAAAAAAAAAAATCAAACCATTTGTTTAGTTTAAAATTACTGGCATCTGAGCTGAATTCTGTCAAGATTCTGTTTTGATTTAAAGCAGGGCTAAGCAAAAAACTTTCCTAATGAAATGTGAAAATAACTTGCAAGTAATAATAATAATAAAAAAAGCAATTCTTATAAGTTATATTTTAAATTACTGAATAGCTGACAAATAACTCACACACATATGAAATAGTCTGTTCAAAACTTCCTGATGGCAGCAAGATTTTCCTTCCTACTTCAGCCAATAAAAATTCACGTAATGCTAAGTGAATGGTTTGAAGAAACCCAACAAGAACTACGAAACTCTGATAGCCTGGTACCGAGATCCCAAACGAAAGTTCCATTCCACTAGAAGTCTGCAACTATTTTGTCCAAACAATACAAAGAATTTGCAGAATCACTGAATTGGTAACACAAACAAAACTCAAGCATTGCTTGCTAGAAGGTTTGCTGTGGCTCACAAACATTTTAGCAAATGCAGGCAAACATTCAGTGTAACTGAGCAGTATTTCAAGTGGAGTAGGGCCAAATTTTAGGGGAAAGCACACACACATTAACAAAGTTTAGACCCAAAACTAGGTCAAACTTGCAAGTTGCTACTGTTACTGTAAGTTTTTGCAAACCAATATGAAGCCAAATGGAAAGGATGGTTTGAAAACACTTTGGGCTAGATGCTGCAAACTTTCCACAGGCAAACACCCACTGAAGTCAAAGGGAGTTCCAAGCATAGAGGGATCTTAAAATTGTAGGTACCCACTGGCATCCGTTTATTTTTATCTCTAACAGAGTGTGTTCAGGGAGAACGACATCCTCAATTCAGTGTTTACTAGATCTTATCACTTAAGGCCACACTGCAGGTATACCACACCCATACATGCATACAAAAACCTATAATCTATATGTGCAATGCTGACTTTTCTATTTCATTCACCATGAACGGTAGAAGACAATAGGCCGAATTCTTCCCTAGGGATGCACCCTGTAAGATCACAGACTTCAATGGTTATAGCCCAGGAGCAGAATTTTGTCCAGTAACCACAAGCTGTTTCACTAGCATAACAGCTGCATTTTGCATGTTATGGATGTTGTTATATATGGGGAGTTTCAGCTATCACTTAGTTAACTATGCTTTACAACTGCTTCACATGCATACATAGACTGCTTAGAGGCAGCAAGGAATAATTGCATATGCATAAGTACCTCAACTGGCAATTAATTGCTCTATGGTGAAATAGCAATAATGAATAGGATTCATTTTCATTTTAATACTGTGTGAGACACATTAAGTACACTCGTATGTGTACATCAGTAACAAATAGCACTTGGCTTTACATCTGCCACTTATTGATTATTACATCAGATATCCAAAAGCTTAACTTAAAGAAAGAGAGACAGAGAGGGAGACCATTTTTTAATAATACCATTGCAATCATGTTAAAACTAGGATTAAATCCTAATAAGAAGAGATAGCTGCTATTTTTTTTATGCTCCTAGTCATCTTGAAGCACTGGCAACATGTAAAGTAATAGACTGTAATATTGTCATGCTGCTTCCCACCACTCAGGCATTCAAATAATTCAGCCATAACCTAGTTACAGATGAGTCTTCTGATGGCTCTGACACTTCCATTTTCACTTTCCCAGTTCTGATGCGTCTCATCATTAAAGCAACTCTACTCTGTAATTTTTGTTAAACGACTCCCAGCGACAGAGCCAAGGAAAATTACTCAACTTTTATTTTGACCTTATAAAACCATCTAATTGGCATGAGGCCTTCAGGCCACGTTAGTTTCTATTGGATTGAAAGCTATACCCAGAGCCACAAAACTCTTGCACCTTATGCTCCAACGTAATTGGTTCATGCAGCAGTTTTAAAGTTTTTCCACAGTTTGGTTTCTGGCAAATTAAAAGAAACTATTAACATACACTGGCTACTGCCGATGTTCTTCATATTGGCTTCAGAATGGTTAGAATATTTGTTAGATTTAGGGCCTAGTGTTAATCATTTTAGGTAGAGAATGCATTTGAACTGAATCTATATTACTCCTAAATTAATGCATACAAGGAAAGATGTTACCCCAAAGATTTAGTACTTTTTAACCTTGAAACTGTGTCATATAATAGATATTGATTCATCTTTATTTTTATTATACAGAAAAATGAGAAAATACATCCACTGGTAAATTGTTATACAACAGAATTATAATATAGGTGATAACCATTTAAACAGTGTGGTGACACAGCACGTTTGCTTTAAAAGCTTACAAAAATCAATGATAATATTCGTCTTGGTTAGACTCATTCTTTCTAATTAAAGAGTCAATGTCAAAGAGAGGTTTTCAATAGTTCAAGTTCTAATTCTTATGCCTCTCAATTGTCTGGAATATCCTCTTAGTACCTCTTAGTGGTAGAAGCTTAAAAAACACCATTCTATAATCATGTCCATATTCAATCAAATAACAATTTTGCATGTGGGTTTTCAATGGCACCAAAGTTGTTCTTGTGCTTTTAATTGTGTTTGTTACAGTGTAAGACACAAGATGGACGCAGCTGGTAAGGCCCAGTTTGTCTCTCTTAGCTAATGACCATTCAAAGCAGATACTAGGGGTAAAATTCTACCCTCGTTGAAGTCAATAGCAAAGCTCCCCTTTACCTCATTGGAGCCAGGATTTCACCTTGTTTTCCTAATTGAAAAGAGGCTATCCAGCATGCAGGGAAAGAGAGGGGAGTGTTTTCTAGCAAAGGATGCAAGGAGACAACAGGAGGAAGAGCACAATGGGAACCACTGTGAAGGAAAGTTGGCAGGAGCTCTTTTTCAAAAGGAAGCACTTAGAGAGAAAATAGGGGTGTAGTGAGGAAATACAGGGAGGGGATTGTCAGGAGTGGAGGCACCCGGGGGATCGACAGAATGTCGTAGGATTTTTTTTTCTTTACCTTAAGCGTTCACACAAGCCACGCAGAAGATCTTTTCAAGTTTAGAAACCAGCCTTTTGCCTGGACAGACAGGGCAATCCCTGGGGCAGATCACCATACATCCCTATTCTTCTACCGCCCCCACTGAGGATATTGCCAACAATGACAGATACGTGCTAGATCCAGGCTTTTATAGAATACAATTAACCTTTATTCCCTTTCCTGGTTAACAGGCATCTGGCTGCAATAAAAAAAGCCCTGCATATACCATAAATACCCTTCAAAAACGTGTACACTGTTAAAATATCCTCCCCTCGGGCCTGCTGTCATTTAACGACGATAGAATATATGGTCTTTCAATACTTCCCCTTCAGAGCCTTAGTCATTTTTCCTTCTTTTATGAATTCCCCCCCACACCTTTTTGTTATCGAATAGTGCATATTGAATACTGTATTCAAAGTGTGGGTGGGGTAAATATTACACCTCTGGCTTCTTGACATGATGCCTCCGCACACGTATGTTGCATTGCATTGGCTTTTCTTCAAACCACATTGACTTGTGAGCTCAGATGTCACGGTGATATGTGTGTTAAGAACACCTAGGTAGAAGAGGTGGTCATCGTTTGTATGGTATCCACTATCACTCAAAGGTCTCTGTAGGCATGGCCGCTTTACAAATATCGCCTCCACCTGAATTTTCAAATTATGTTTCTCCAGAATTATTAGCTTGCATTATACCAAAATGAATATCATTTTGTTATTTCCTTCCCACATTTTTAAACTGGATTCATTTGTCTTTTTTCTCTATCCTCACTGAGGTTATTTGGGACCTTCCATTTTCTACCAGTTCTGCACAAACTGCCATGAATCACTGTCTACAGAAAGAACAGGCCTCCTCTTTTCTTTGCTGTATGAGCCAGGCAATCCAGAGAAGTGCTCTCGATGCAAAAATAATTTTTTTCTCTTAACTGTTACAGAAAAGAATATATGAGGGAACAACCTTCTGAAGAGGGACAGGCAATAGAATCCAATCAGTCACCAAACATTTTGGCACCCTCTACCCCATGTTCTCAGCATCTCCAATTTCTTCTCCTCCCTCTTCTGAAAAGGCAAGCAGCTCCCTGGAGAAAGGCATCAACAGGAAAAGCTAGATGGGGTCAGCTCCACAATCAGGAACCCCACTATTTTGCAACCACATTCCAGGCTAATAGAAAGGGTGGGAACTCAAGAATCCCTCCTTCATTAGCTGTTTCCCTCATGCTCGTGGACAAGAATTCCCTTGATATCACCCTTATGATACTGATGAGGAGGGTGGCCGATGGTGTATCAGGAACTCTGGGATTTCAAAAGAGAAAAAGATTTTGCCATTGCCTTGTAATTTCTTTTATCATAAAGGGAAACCAAATAGTTTGCTTTGTAACCTATTAGCATCCCATATCGTTTACAGTAAAGCTGGAGTAAATTGTATGGTTTGCAGGCAGACACCAGATACAACAGACTCTCACTAATACACACTAGTGACTGGGAGCCTCCCCCGGGTGTGTATTACTGAATTTTGCAAATTACCAAATAAACACAATAAAAACCTCAATGATGATGCACCACAAAGCTTATTTCATTCACTTATTTGACAAGTGTAGTTCAGTTAATACTTCACAGTAAACAAGTAGGGGAAGAATGATGATTTTGAAGAAAAGGGGGTTGGGGACGGCCTTAGAGAGAGACTGGAAGACAGGGAACCTGGGTTTTATTCCCAGCCATACCGGAGATGTCTTGCAACATTTGGGCAAGTCCCTTAACCTTAGTGGGTATCCCCATCTGTAAAAAGGGGATACCACCACCCATCTGGCAGGGGTGTTGGGAGGGTAAATTCATAAGTACTTGTAAAGTGCTAGGAGAGTAGGAAGTGCTATTATTGTTGTCACATGTTCTACAGTATATTTTATAAGTTATGAAAGCTCAGTAATATGAGGACTCACTACATTCATCTGCTCTTAAATCTTTGCTGAAAAGAGAGGAAAGACGGTGTGTGATTTATGAACTATGTGAATTAGAAAGGCTCTATTGTATTCCTTTTAAAGAGCGGAATTCTAATCTTTACCAGGTTATCATCAATAGCCATCCTTTGTGTTTTACACATTCATAGAGGATAAAATAACTGCAAAACACACCATCTCCATTAATTCAGAAAAGAAAGCCACCTGAGTAATCCGAAATATTTCCTTTTAAAAAATACAATAAAAGAGATTTCCCCCTATACATGATATTACATAACCACCACTTAAGCAAATCTACCCACCTTAGAATTTTATACTGCCACCCATCACTGTCGCATCTGAGCGCCTTCCATGGAAAATCAACAGTGAAGCCCCTAGTGGTCTTCCTGGGGTCTCTGCCTCCCTTCCCTTTCATCAGGATAAAAACAACTTGGGGTATTTTTGTTGGTTTTGACTGATTGTAACACAAACACATCGGGGTAAAACCAGGGTAAAGTTATCAAAGTAGAGACTATCTGCCACTTCAAATATCAGGCAAATTAAAAAAACAAAAAAAACAAAAAACAGTAGTTCCTAACTTTTAAAACACAGCAAAAGATCATGCCAAAATGCATGTGAAATGCAGTTCACTCCAAAACGCCTGAGTTGGAACTAGACTCTTACTCTACAAATTCAGATCCAGTCATACCAGGACAATTAATCCAAGGGGCTTGATTTATTAACTTCCCGAATCCTTTTTTTCTATGGATTTGCGTATTTTTAATGCATCTTATAGATAAGCTATTAATGTTGGCATGATTTCTGAAATAGCGTCCATTGTCCTGCTGTATATTACAAAATGCCAAGCACATCATAGGTCTGTGCAACTTCTAGCTACTGGCACTTGTAGCGACTTATAAAACCCATTGCATCTTACTGGACACTGGCACAAAAAGATCTGACCTAATACTGCAAAGATGTGTCCAAAAAGGCAAAGAACTGGCAAGAAAAGTGTGTTATATTCTTCAACCTGCAAAAAAGTTTTATTATATAGAATAAAGGGTGTGTGTGTGTGTTCGTGATAGCATAAGCTCTGGGAATGAAAGCCAATAGTTTAAAAGGAAGGGTTGCATGTACTCTCAGGGTAAAAAGAGAAGTCACAAGTTGCTCAAGACAGTGAGTGGTATTCAAACAACCAGTTCCCCCCATTAACATGCTATTATGCCAGATGGGATGAATCCCTCCACTACAAATATTCTTTACCCTATGAATTCCTCACAAATGACAAGGGAAGGAGGAGACTCAGGCTGGCAGATTTCCTGAATGTACTTAGAATCATTAACAGGTCTCATGTTGCTACCTGCTGCCACCTTCCCACAGAGGGAACATGTCCTGAAACAAATTGTACTAAGAGTAGAAACATGAAAGTCCAGTGAGATGTAAAGGGGAGCCAAGAGCTACCATTTCTCCAGATGGCGGGGGAATTCTCTGACTGTGCACTGCTCTCTAAGACAAGAACATTGACCAGAACACTGAACCCTCTCAAATGAGTCAGGGACTGGCAAAGTTGGACATGTAGCAGCTCACCAGACTATGTAAGTAGGGAGCCACGTTTCAGAGTGGTAGCTGTGTTAGTTGTATCAGCAAAAAGAACGAGGGGTCCTTGTGGCACCTTAGAGACTAACAAATGTATTTGTATTTCTTCCCTCATCAACACCAGTACTATTTAGCCAAATAGTTTATTTAGCTCCATATTACATATTTGTATTGACAAAATAAATTAAATGTAGTACCATGACTGTCCTACCAATGGTAACAGCAAAATTTAACGAACATGCTCTCCTTTCTCCTCTTTCCACATCTGTTCAGTCCAGCCTTCCTGCAGGAGACAAAGCACTAAGATACAGAGTCTTCTTGCACGGTACTTACTGTAAACTCTGCAAAACCCGCTTCGCAGGCCTACATGGAAATTTTACTTTTTAAGATTTCCATTGCATTGCTGTACCCCTCTTAGCTGTATGAAAAAAGCCAAGGGGTGCATCTAGCAGGCACAATCTACTGTACACGCCCTGTATGTGCAACTGGTAGGTATAGAACACGCTTGCTATACCACACACCCCTAAAAGTGTTATTTCATATGCAATTACTTATCAATCTAATGGACTTGCTGGCTGGACACAATCAATGGTCCACCTAATTCACTCTCCTGCCTAGCAGATGATTTATCTTGCTCCTCAGCAAGGATACCCAACCAGGGACCTGATCCAATACTTTCCACAGCAAAGAAAAGCCTCCCATTGATTTCCACAGGCTTTGGATCAGGCCCCAAATTTTCTGAGTTCCAAGTATAAATCTATGGCATGGTTTTCCGTTTCCATAGAGTTGGACCACAGCTGCTCCTTTTCACCCAATCACTTGATCAGCATTGATTGGTGGACAGATGAGCTTGAAAAGGCAGCTGTCAGTGGCATAGAGCTGAGTGCCATTTTGCACAAAGACCTTGAATACACCAATGAGGCTACGCTCCTGGATCAGTTTGGAATCACTGCTGCTGCTAACTGATCTGGTCAGGCAAGAAGCAGCGTACATTGGTTTGATCAAATTAGACAAAACTAAGTTCCTAGCTGTTTACATCAAGCAGCCTCCAACTCTGCATTACAACTAGCTCAGTATTAACCTGTCCAGATGGGATATTGAGCAGGTGGCTAGTGTCAAATACTTGGGAAGCATCATAGACGGTGCTGGAGGATGCTCAAAAAATGTGGATGCTTGTATGGTAGCAGCCATCTCCATGTTCCATGTCCATTAATGGCCTCTGTGGAGCTGATGTGGCAAAAAGCTTTCTATAAAGCTGCAGACCTACAGAACCATACCAACTTTATTGCACGACAGTGAAACGTGAGCACTGAGGAAGGCTGAAGAACACAGGTTTGACCTTTTCAATTCTCATCATCTTTGTCAACTGCTCCATATCAAGAGGCAAGACAAGATCAGCAATGAGAATATTCATAGCTGAACCCAGCAACTGCCTCCATCAACAATGGTTTGGGGACTTTCTTGGTAAAGACATATTATTAGGATGGGAGACCAATGAAATAAAAAGCATATTTAACAAGGAATACTGGGCAATCACGTGATCACCTAAAGCTTCAGTAGCACAATGATGGGCATAAACTGAACATCCAGCCTAGCTAGAGATTGATACTAGAGGTGTTCAATCTGTAAGAAGGCTATGTCCCCCCTTTAGGATTTGCCTTGATGACGACGACGTAGAAGTCTAATTTTGACAGACTCATTTATGCTCCTATTTCATCATGCAG
Organism: Platysternon megacephalum; assembly: GCA_003942145.1. Lineage (NCBI taxonomy): Eukaryota > Metazoa > Chordata > Testudines > Platysternidae > Platysternon > Platysternon megacephalum. The sequence goes on from QXTE01000044.1 coordinate 7,425,757, forward strand.
TAAGCTATTACATATTCCAATTAGTTCTATTTCCTAAGCTCTAGACACTTTCAGACTAATCAAGAAGACAATTGATTCAAGGCATTAAATATTTGCTCACCACAGAAAGTATCCTAGGTACCTTAACTCACCTGAAGTCCACATGGCTGAGCATGCTAAGTGTGATACTGTTGATTATGCATGCATGTGGTTGTGTGTAGTAACAGAAAACAGGCTGTGGTTGGGTAAGCAAAATTTCACCCAAATAAGATTTTTTTCCCTTTCTGCCTTTGGCGTGAAGGGTGAATGAGAAGGTGCATAGAATAAATATTGTGGAAATGTGTGTATTATTAACAGAGAATGCCCAAATACAGTCTTCAGAGGACCTATCTTCACATTGCAATATTAAGTTTATATTAAGGGATGACACAAGGGCAAATTTGCACCTGAGGAACCTATGAGCATGTTTTGCACACATTTGTGTGCAAAACATTACACATGCAAGTGGGCTACTTGTGCATTTACTTATTCTGCATGTGCAATGGTTGCAGGAAATGCTGGGAAATACAATTGGAGCACCTAATTTTGGAAAAACTTCACTGCTTATGGCAACAGAATATTTTTAATTAATGGTGTGCTATACATGTATTATTGGAAAGTTGTTCTCGATATTCCTTCTTCCATTGTACAATGAACACCAGTAAAGGCTTTTATCACTCTTAAAACTGAGCTCCGTCCTAGCCCCTCAGTGAAATGCAACAGGTTGTGCAAGGTGTGCGTCAAAGTAGCAGCCACATCAAGCCTGTGAGTACATATCCTTCCAAATGTCAGATTTTCATGATCACACACAACATTCTCTTAGGCTTCCTGCTGCATTGCCAATAAATGCATAGTCCGCAATAATTTTTAAGGGCACGCATTTTCAATTGCATAAATAATGCATGGGCTAACTAGGAAACATACACTTACTCGCTACCTTGTGGGAGATCCATGTTTGATACACATGTGCTTTGGGACTGCAGGGTCTAAGCTTGTCACAGCAGTAGCAGTCTGGGATAAATAATCATCTCAACATACAGAGACAGAATGCACAACGACCGCTTCATTAACATTAATGAGAGTTACACAGCAGAGTCCTCTACCTTGCATTGAGTGTCAGGGAAGTGGCTAGCTCAGATCTCAATGGGAATAACCACAGAACAGTGCTGTGCAGTATACAAGTGCAGCTATGAAAAAGCAGGCAAATCAAAAAAAAATGTTTGTGGAAAAATGGCCAATCACACAAGAGTGGGTGAAACACAAAGATCTCTCATTCTGCATTATTTCCACTCCCTATAGAGCTGACTAGACACCTCAGGAATGTTTGTGAAGTTTTCTACTGCCAAACTGAATGTGAAAACAGTGACTTGGGAGGAAAACTGTCAAATTCTGAGACATCATAGCCAGAAGCTTTCCCACTGTTAGACAAAAGCGAAGATTAGCTTTCATAGCATCTCACCTAATTTTTTTTCTGATTGTAATATTACATTCTGCATTGGGACATCTGGTCCCACTGTGGGAAGGTGATAGAGACTAGCTGCATGAGGCCAGTTGGTTCAGGAAACCTGCCACTTGGTTCAGGAATCCTGCTAGTTTTTCACTGTTGCTTTGTTAGGGACTCACTGGAAACCAAATGTCAAGCATCTTGCCATCCATAGATGTGTTAGGTATGAAAAATGGTTGTTTGTCACCTATTGCTCTGTGCAATTAATCAGACTGAAAAAGATGGGCACTAGTTAGTTTTAAAATGACATCAATGCATGACTGTTTAACTTCCCTGGACAAATAGATCCCCTGGTCTAAAATGGCCCTCCTATTCATTTCCAGGTTCAAACAAACATACAATCTACACAGCTAATCTGTCACCGATAAAGTCACATGAAGTTTAAATACATAGTCTTCCAAAGATATAGTAGCTGCCAGACAATACTTCTATTAACGTGGACAGTCTGGCTCTGATCCTGCTAATACGGAGTTTAGATCAATGAAATGCCAATGACTTCAATAGTTACTCCTAGTTTAAACAAACAGAAGAGAGATCAAAATCAGATCCATAATCTACGCCATGCCCATGACTCCCCACAGTTCACCTTCTTCAGTCCATTTTTGATGCTTATTCTCACTAGTATACTATATTAGATCTAAAGGCCCTTGTATTACACAGGAACTTGCCTTACTTATTGTGAACAAATACTAAAACCACACTGCCAAAAAGCATATTCTTACCATTAGTTACAAGCTAGTTATTATTATGATTTGAGATAGGTTAGAGCTAACATGTTTGGATATGGACCTGAAATTTCCCAAAATTCAGGGGTGTTCAGCTCTGGGGGTTTAGGTCAGTTTATTATAGAGAAAAGGATCAATTGGAAAAGATCCTGATCGAATCTTCCACAGCATTGGTAAGGATTTGGATCTGGGATTTTGATTTTTGGCTCAGTTCTAAATTACTCCCAGGGTAGGAACTGTCACGGGGTCACTCGCCAAACTGGCGCCTCCTGCTGGGCAGTCCGGGAATTAGCTCAGTCCCAGCGGGTGGGCCCTCGGGTAGCGGCGGCTCTGTCGTCCTCGCCTCCGCTTGCAGACCCATTACAGCTTCTCTCTCTCTGCATCTGCTTCGTGGCATAGACCCTTCGGCCGTGTCACCATCCAGTTTCCCCCCCTTCCAGGGGACTCCTCCAATAAGAGTCCAGCCACTCCTCGCAGCGGCTTGGTTGTCCACAGCCGGGCCGCTCCTTCAGTGGCTAGTGGGGGGGAGGTGCCACGCCTGCCCACTGCTCCAGGCCCCAGCCCAGGGACTCTGCAAACAGCAGCTTCCTGCTGCCTCTTCCTTCCAGCTGGCTGTCTATATTCCCTGGGCCACTTCCCCACAGCCTCAGTTACTTCTGCTCCTGCCCCTGGCTCCAGCTCCTTTGCCCTCTTCCCAGGGCGTTGAGCCTGTAAGTCCTGGCAGCCCATCAGGAGCCCTCTAGGAAGCCAGTCTTCTCCTTAGGGTTCCCTGCAGAAGACTAACTCGTTCTGGTCTGCAGACTCCTTTTATATGGGCCGGCTGGGCCCTGATTGGCTGTTCCAGCCACCACCCTGATTGGCTGTTTCCTCTGCAGCCACTCCTTTGGCAGCCTGCAGCTCAGCCTCTCTAGGCTGGTTTTAACCCTCTCAGGGCCAGTGCACCCTGTCACAGGAATAAAAACACAAAAAAGTTATTTACCCAACCATTTTATTTGATACTAATCAGCCACCAATGGCCTATAAAGCTTAATACAGCTACACAAAGCAAAGATAAAAGAAAAATGAAAAAAAAAACCACAAAGACAAGCTCCTCTTCTGTTGCAAGTTGCCAGAAGAACAGTAAAGAGGAATGGAATAAAGATTTTAACTCCTCTCCTGGTGTGGTGAACTCACTCTAACAACCTATGTAGAACATATCAGTGAATTTCAAAACATTGTTCAAGCTGTCCGGGAGTCCACAATGGGCATGTATCAATTTGTCATGGAAAAGGAGGGAAAAATTCAGAAGCCGTTTTAAACAAAGCTTTAAGAAAAATCAGTGAGAGATGAGAGAAACAGTTTGCAAGCACAAGACTGGCCATTGTAGTTTACAAAGAGCGCTAAGGGTGTTTGACAAAGTTCTGGCTTTTTAATGCTTAAAACAGTCATTTCCTGAACTGCAACAACAAAAGTAATTACATACTGCACTGGGTCCAACAGACATTACATCATCTTTGGAGGGAGGGATAGCTCAGTGGTTTGAGCATTGGCCTGCTAAACCCAGGGTTGTGAGTTCAATCCTTGAGGGGACCACTTAGGGATCTAGGGAAAAAATCAGTACTTGGTCCTGCTAGTGAAGGCAGGGGGCTGGACTCGATGACCTTTCGGGGTCCCTTCCAGCTCTAGGAGATAGAGAAGATAATAATAATAATAATATAATATATGGAGATATACCTAATTTGTACATGTCCTAAATCCCTGCCATTTACACTTCCTAGAAGTCACTAACCCATGTAGAAAGGAGTGCAGTGTATATGGTCAATGTGTGTGATATGTATGGACACCGGAACACTCTCAGTTGCAGGACTCATTGGTTGGAAGCAGCAATTCTTCCAGCCCAGAGAGCTCAACCCCTAGGCAGGAGGAAAAAATGACACTGCAAGAATGAGGAGCAGTGGGTCTGGACACTTATGGGTCTTTTAAGATGCACTCTAGGCAGGCTCTTCAGCACGTCCCTCTTCTTGAGGCTTTAGCTTGCCAGACAAGGAAACCCAGGCCCAGTTTCTGTGGCTTCTTTGCCCACCTGCAATTTGAGCACATGAAACAAGACCAACTGGTTGTCTAGCAGAGCTGAGGCATTTTTTCCACTCCCTGCTCAAGTGCTTGAGCCAAAGCCCAGTTAAATTGATGGTTGGGTTTCCATTCATGTCAATGTGCCTTGGATCAGGCCCTGAGCTGCCCAGGCAGAACAAACAAAGGCTTCCAGTCCCAGACGCTGCTTCCCTCCCCACTCCCTCACGTATAAACCAAAACCTTGACAGTGAGATTGAAATGGCACACAAGTGTATATTAAAAAATACAGATTAATTTCATACACATTGCAATAGAGTGTGGAACAGCTTAAGGGACTCAGCGGCAAAGCACTATGAGCAGGCTCCAAGATCCTGTGATAAGAGTAAACTGAGCTCTTCAGCTCACAAACTGCATGTACAGCGGTGAGGCATTATTGTACTTGGTACAATCATTCCCATCCCAGCTGAACAAGAGCAAACAAGCTCAAGGAATTCACATGAACTGTACAAATATTTGGAGTCAGACATGTGCCAGACACCAGCCCTTGGAATGTAGATTTTACAAACTACTGGAAATAACTACAAAACAAGGCATGTTGTACATATCTACTAATATAGGAACATAAGGGTCATAGTTTGCCCACCCCTGTTCTAGCTCGATATTTTAAGGAAAGATATATTTTACAAATTCTTCTTTATCATGGAAAAGGAGAAAGGCATTGCCTACAGGGGACCACAGTGGAGATGGTGACATCTGAAATTGGGTGGGGCATCCTGATACAGTATGGCTATTTTCTCTAGGTCTGGTCCCTTTTCTTCTGCTGTTTGCCTTTTTGCTCCACTCTGAGGTTTGTGTAGAACTCTGGAGAAACAAAGCAAGTACTGCCCAGTATACCTGGACTAGCTACCTCTAGACTAGCTACCTCTGGGAGCGCATCATCAACTATAATCATGTCAAAATATCTACCTGATATAGCTGGTTGGGAATTTTTCATTGGAAAAAGCAGTTTCTGCAAAACAAAATTTCAATTTAGCTGCAAGTTTTTGATTTTTCTGTCAAGAAAATTAAAGTGAAATGTTTCATTTTGGTCTAGTTGATCCAAATTAGAAAATTTTGTTCCATTGAAATGACCAAAACAGGTTTTGTTTCAAATCAGTTTAAGAAAACATTAAACTGTATGTCCCCATCAGTGCATTAACTAATGGGAGTTGTAGTTCACAAACTCATTCTCTCTTATGGGTTGGGCTCCCGGGAGCACTACATCTCCAATAATGCAATGTGGATTCCTCGCTGACCAAGCTGTGTGGTGCACCATGGGAGTCATATGACCTTGGGCACCATGGGAGAGAATGCCTGGCCAATAAAGGAGCATCAGACTCCCGAACTACAACTCTCATTGGGCAATGCACCACTATAGGAAAATGCAGTTCAACATTGAACTCACACACAATGAAGTGTTTTGGGTCAGTTCAATAAATTGAAATGAAAAACATTTTGATTTCAGAATGATGATTTGTTTTGACATTTTCATTTGCAAACAAACATTTCATTTTGACGTTTCTGAACTGATTGTTTTTTAAACTTACATTCTATGAAAAATTTTGAAATTTCAACTCTCCATACGGATTTGAGATAAAAATAAATGTTGAAATGTCAGAGCTTTCTGTGGGGCAGAAAGTACAAATTTTGCTCAGTCTACTATTTAGGTTCTCATTGCAGTATCTCAGCTCTTCCCATATATGAATGAATTTATCCTTACAAAACTACTGCGAGTTAGGGAAGTATAAATCCCAAATTTATCTGTCTGTTAGGGTGGTCAATTAATCGCAGCTAACTCACGCGATTAAAAAAAATTAATCGTGATTAAAAAAATTAATTGCGATTAATCGCAGTTTTAATTGCACGGTTAAGCAATAGAATATCAATAGAAATTAAATATTTTAGATGTTTTTCTACATTTTCAAATATATTGATTTCAATTACAAGACAGAATACAAAGTGTACACTCTTCACTTTATATTATTTTTGATTACAAATATTTGCACTGTAAAAGTGATAAACAAAAGAACCCGTATTTTTCTATTCACCTCAATCAATTCAACCAATCACTACGACAAACAAGTTTGTTGACTTTTATGGGAGATAATGCTGCTCACTTCTTATTTACAATGTCACCAGAAAGTGAGAACAGGCATTCGCATGGGACTGTTGTAGACACCATTGAAAGGTATCTACATGCCACATATGCTAAACATTCCTATGCCCCTTCATGCTTTGGCCACCATTCCAGAGGACATGCTTCCATGCTGATGATGGTCATTAAAAAAAATAATGCGTTAATTAAATTTGTGATTGAAGCCCTTGGGGGAGAATTGTATGTCTCCGGCTCTATTTCACCCACATTCTGCCATATGCAGTAGCGGCGCCAGCATTTCCGGCGCCCTAGGCGGCGGAAGGTCCCGCCCCCGAAATGCCGCCCCCAACAGCGGCGGCGGAAGGTCCCGCCCCCAAATTTTCACGGCCGGCCGGGGTGCCGGCGCCCCTCAAATGTTCGTGCCCTAGGCGACCGCCTAGGTAGCCTAATGGGTTGCGCCGGCCCTGGCCATATGTTTCATGTTATAATAGTCTCTGATGATGACCCAGCACATGTTCATTTTAAGAACACTTTCGCTGCAGATTTGACAAAACGCAAAAAAGGTACCAATGTGAGATTTCTAAAGATAGCTACAGCACTCGACCCAAGGTTTAAGAATCTGAAGTGCCTTCCAAAATCTCAGAGGGACGAGGTGTGGAGCATGCTTTCAGAAGTCTTAAAAGAGCAACACTCCAATGCAGAAACTACAGAACCCGAACCACCAAAAAAGAAAATCAACCTTTTGCTGGTGGCATCTGACTCAAATGATGAAAATGAATGGTCCGCTCTGCTTTGGATTGTTATCGAGCAGAACCCATCATCAGCATGGATGCATTTCCTCTGGAATGATGGTTGAAGCATGAAGGGACATATGAATCATTAGCGCATCTGGCATGTAAATATCTTGTGACACCAGCTACAACAGTACCATGCGAACACCTGTTCCCACTTTCAGGTGACATTGTGGACAAGAAGTGGGCAGCATTATCTCCTGCAAATGTAAACAAACTTGTTTGTCTGAGCGATTGGCTGAACAAGAAATAGGACTGAGTGGACTTGTAGGCTCTAAATTTTTACGTTTTATTTTTGAATGCAGGTGGGTTTTTTTACATAATTCTATTTTTGTAAGTTCAACTTTCATGATAAAGAGATTGCACTACAGTACTTGTATTAGGTGAATTGAAAAATGTTCTCTTTTGTTTTTTACAATGCAAATATTTATAATAAAAATAAAGTGAGCACATGTACACTTTGTATTCTGTGTTTGCCAGAAGCTGGGAATGAGTGACAGGGGGATCACTTGATGATTACCTGTTCTGTCCATTCCCTCTGGGGCACCTGGCATTGGCCACTGTTCGGAGACAGGATACTGGGCTAGATGGACCTTTGGTCTGACCCAGTAGGGCCATTCATATGTTCTTATGTGTTGTAATTGAAATCAATATATTTGAAAATGTGGAAACATCCAAAAATATTTAAATGAATGGTATTCTATTATTGTTTAATTGCACGATCAATCTTTTTATTTTATTTAAATATTTATTCATTTAGTCTTTTTAAATCACTTGATAGCCCTACTGTCTGTACATCTCTTTTAAGGTTTTATACTGCCACTCACCACCACACTATCTGAGTACCTTCCACATACAAAACTGAGACAGAGATTAAATGAGTTGCCGAAGTCACACAATCAGTGTGTGGCAGAGCTGGGAATCAGATCTCTTGAGGCCCAGATCCAGTGCTTTAACCACAAGGCCATACTGTAGAAATTCAAGCAAACTGGTTGACTTTTTATCCAAATTTAGATCAATGACATTGATAATACAATCCACTGAGAGACATAACAACGGAAGTTTTACTTTATTAAAGATCTGGTCTGAGCCCTGTTTTTACACACAATCCCTGACTTTGATTTTAGTTTTTCACCTTCAGATAGAATCTAGAAAAAAATAGCATTAGTTGGGCTGAAACATGGCAACTATTTAACATCATACAGCAACAACATTTCCCTCCACAAATATGATAAATAACAGTAACAGTGAGGAATACTGTACCCTTTAGAGGAGAAACTTGTAGAATGTAACGTGACCTGGCCACTGGTTCAATTGGAAAATAAAAGACTTCTCCCTCCCATCTTTTAATTTCTCCAAAATTATTTTGTTGGTTTCTGCGACTTGATACCAAGCTCTTTGCAAATGCTTCAATTCACTTAGAGTGTGAAGGATGCAGGAAAGGAATGGAACAAGTTCTGGAAGGCAGCCGCCAAAGCTGTTAGCTAAAATTGATTATGTTTTGTGTAACAGGGAAGAGCGTACTACACGTTTCGTCTGTTTACAGTGAAAGGTCTCTTTGTCCTGTAATCTGTATTTAGTTTATAAAAGCTCAAATCCTCTTTTATCTTTTATAAATAGGAGACAAAGGCCTTCACTAATCCAGGTGTTAAAACAGAGTGTATTTCTGCCAATTAGATTGCTTTGATGTAACTCAAGGAATATCGGGGAAGTAATCTATATCTTGGGCAGTGAACTTTCAGCACTGCTGTCAAGACTAAATGAATGTTTTGGCTACTGATCTGTTGGAAAACGTTTAGGGGTTATTGCTGACATGGTATTAATGTAGAACTCGGCAAGAATTATCAACAGAATCAAGTAGAATTTCCTACCTGAATACTGAAATTCCTTCTGAAAATACTACTTTCATTTTTTAATTGACACACTTTGTATTAAGCTTGATACTGAAACAAAAGAAAAAACCTGCTGAAATGTATAAGCACTCCCTTTGGGAAAACAAGGGTAAAAAAATCCTCACCAAGAGGTCATTTTTATATAAGGGTCTTAAAGCAATTGAATAAAGCTAGAAAACTCAGATTGCTCAATTTCCATCACTCTTGAGAACAAACATATTGTTTTGAGGTTAATGTAACACTGACTTTCCAATGCTGCTGACTGAACTAAGAGATACAGTTATGGTAAATGGCCCATGCTACTATTTCAACTTTTATCTGTACCTTGATTCTCTTAAGACAGCAGAAGTTTGACCACAACTCATTCCCTGAGCAAGAGACTGGGACTCAGGACTTGTGTCTTGCTCTTGGCTGGGATATTGACTGTCTGTGTTCTTTGGTCAAGTCACTTGGGTCAAGATTTTCAGTAGTAACTGTGTGTGCCTCAAGGTTTGGCTACCCACAATGAGACACCTTAAAAGAGGCCTGATTTTCAGAGGGTAGATGCTCACCACTTCTTGAAGAGGAGGACACTTTAAGGAACTCTATTTGGACTCTCAAAAGTTGAGGCACCCAAGATCACTGATCACTTTTGAAAATCCTGCTCCAGGTCTTCTTGAGGCCAAACTCCCATTGGCTTCAGCGTTGTGGAACCAGGCGCTTAATGTGTCTATACCTCTCTTTATTCTAGGTGTTTGTAGTGCACATTGAGATCCTCAGATGAAAGAAGTTTGGAAAGTGCAAAGTATTGCTAGCAAATTCCAACCTAAGTCCAAAGAGTTTTTCCTTCCAAATAATTTCCCTGGCAAGTTAATAATTCAATGCAGGTTTTATAGCAGTCCTTTCATTTTTATTTTATTTTTTTTTTAATCATCATGCTGGAAGATGAAGGAGCCAAAACTTCATTTTGGTAAAGACGAAGATCATATCATTTAGAGGAGCCAGCTCAGAAAAATGCTTTCACTGACTCCATTGTAAATTTTGTGCTATAAATTACCACAAGCTTCTCTGGTAATCTGCTTGCACCATTAGAGGTTTATATTTTAAAGCAAGGATAATGGTAGAAGTGTCAAGATCCCTGCTAAATAAACATGGTTGGAAAAAAAAATATCCCAGAAGTGTAATGAAAAGTAATGTATCATTGGCTACTTCTATTTGTGTGTTCTGGCACTGTAAAGAGGCAAAACGAGTTTCTGCATAGCATTTCTGGGAGAGATCAAGAACCTGGATACAAAGATACAAACCGATTCATTTGTGTCTCCATGTAATGATATGCCACCTCATAGCACCAAGTACTTAAACAAATGCCTAACTTCCACCATGTGAGTAGTCCCATTAAAGTTGGGGATTTACCTTGCAGTATTCAGGACATAAACCCTCCTCCTAAAGAAAAACAAAACAAAAAGCAACCTATGACTGCAAATATAAAAATAAGTCATCCTACAAAGGAAAAAGGACACTTCAGACCCAAAGAGTGAATGGAGCTCCTCTCTCAACCAGGCAGTTAGCTGTAAAATATGGTTGCTCTAAAATAAAAGCCTGATCCCACTGTAAATTCCAATGGAAAACAATGGGAGTTTTGCCAGAGTGAGGACTACAGGGTTGGGTCCCAAGGGGCTCAGATTCGACAGTAATGGGCATGACATTTGAAAGATAGGCAGACTCATTCACTCACTTGGTGGCAAAGGTGTACTGATTATATTGTTAAGACTGGAAAACTCTATGCTGCATAGTACTGGAGAACTAAAATGTACAAATAACTCTGAAGGGCTACAACACCAAAGAAATCTCTACAGATGTTTTTGGGTTCCTATGCAATTAATCTTCCTATGAACATACCTTCCTATATAATGAATGCTAGGTCATGTTTATTTTTGTATATTTCGATATGTTCCCTTTACAGGTATTTTCTTCTTTTATACTATTCCCATATAGCTGCACTAACAGAATGGGACAGAAAGGCTCTGGTGGAGATGGAGGGGAGAAAGGGCTGTATTGCCCACTTGGGGCTGGGACACCAGCCCGTGGAGAGCTTTTTCAGCCTTGGTTACAAGACTTTTTTGTCCAGAACTAAAAGATTCTAATTTCTCTCTTTCTTCCTTCCTGACTTCCCATCATTTCTTCTTGCTACGAGAAGCAGAAGGGAGCGGAAAGGGTTCAGCACACTCCATGCTTCCAGGTTAAGGAAATAAGGAAGACTGAGGATGATGGATCCAGCACAGTTTTGAACAGGGAATGGTGAGCCACAGCCTCTTTCATCTCTTCGGCTGGAATTTTCAAAGAAGCCAAAGGGGATTTAGGTGCCCAACCTCAGCCTTGATTGCAGAGAGTCTGACCATCTTTAGGAAACACTGCAAAACCTTACTCTTTGAAAATGTATTGCCATCATAAGACAGACTAACACTCAGTGCTTAATTTGTGCGGGGACTTGCCAGGGCTCAACCCCGGCACCTCTAGGCTCAGTAGTTCATAGCCCCGGCACCTCTGGGCTTGTTGTGTCCGTCATGAAAGTAAAAAAAAATTGCTTGAGCTCCAGCACCTCTTTCATTACAAATTAAGCACTACCAACACTGACACCCTTGGTATCTCCCAGCCGCTATACACACACAGAAATAAAAGCAAAAACACAATCCTTCCTCACGCAGTATTTTTATCCAAAGAGGATGACATGTAAGAGACTCCATGAAGTCCATTAGGGACTAAGCTATTGCTATTGATTTTACGTGGAAGGCATTCGGATACTACGGTGATTGATGGCAATATGAATCCCTTAGTTAGGCAGACAAAGAAAATCGTAGCGCTGTTCAAGGTTAACCAGAATCAAAAAATCATTCTGTAGCTCAAGGTAGTAGGCTGAGCTTGAGGTTTGGTGATTTGTAGCACTGAAGTGTCAACATTTCTGCCACCAATCAGGTTAGCTACCCAGCTCCAATGGCCCCACTCACTCGGTAACACTGGTTTAATAACTTGAGGCAATGAATTTGACAGTCTCAAGTGGGATAAAGAGGTCACAATGTCTGCAGATGCATCAAACACCTTTTTAAAAATTTCATGTGACTTCAATACTCAGACGTACCCAACTGGCAGCACTGGAAGGTTGCTGGTTATCCACAGAATGAATGGCTGGGAGCAACAGGACACACTTCTCCACAAACAGTACTGCCCGGCCAATGTACTTAATTCTGACCTAAAGGGACCACCATGAGGGATCAGAGGGTATGTTTCTCTCCTTGACTCACTACTGCAATCCTTGGCCCATCTGCTGAGATTGCTAACAAGCTTTGGAATTAGTGCCAACTTTTGTGGTGGATTTGAAGATGTGCACACTTGCGTGCTGGGAACTGGAGTGAGGCCAACAAACTTATTTCAATAGTCCACTGCCCATCAGGCAGTAACAGCTTTAGGTCAGTATCATCCGGAGTGAATTTGAACCAGAAACCTAGAACGGAAAGGCTCTGTTCCTGGGCTAAACACTCTGAGCCTAAAGGTCACTTAAATAATTTTTTTTTTAAATCTGTTGCTGATAAATGTGTGTTATTTTAGGAGCCAGGTACTGTAGGCCAGAACTGACTTATTGGCAAAGCTGGGTCAGGTAGCTCGCATTGCACTGGCCCACATGCAATCGAACTCTAGTTAGTGCCGTCAGTGTCACAGCTGCCTGAGTACTAAAATAGACCAACTTACATTAAACATTAAAAAAATCAATTAACAGTTTTAACTGGAGTTCACTAGTTCAAATCATTTCAGTATTCACCGGTGGATTGTCATCTTGGGCTTTGTGCATGACATTTGCAATCTCTTCGCCTTTTACTGGTAACATTTCAACAGAGTAATAGGGGGAGTTATGAGCATCACTCTCTGCTGAAAATATATCCCTTGCTGCAGGAAAGGGACAACTGACAAATGGCAAGCCAGGCCATCATTAACCTGCAATTAAGCTCAGAGCTCAAAAACAACCTTGGATCCTTACTAGGCTCAATTTTTCTGCTATAGAATATGAATTTTTCCTTTCCAGTAACTCCCGTTTACATCAATACCAGAGCTGGAGAATCAGAGGCAACTATGTTAGTGTGAAGGAAAGTGTGAGAAAGAGATCACACTTGTGGTTTCTGGTGTGATTTTCATATATCTGCAAAGGAGAAAGAAAACAAATGAGAATTAGTGTCTCCCTGCCACAAGCACGAACTGTATGACAGGGTAAGGATAACTTAATACTTGCCCTATTCTGTTCATTCCCTCTGACACAGCTGGTGCCGGCCACAGTCGGAAAACAGGATATTGGGCTAGATGGTCCATTGGTTTGACCCAGTATGGCCGTTCTTATGCTCTTAGTCTGCAGTATAAGTGTAACTGGAGAAAGAGTATCAAGTTTCAGGAGAGGATCCTAAAACTAGCAACAGACCAGGGGGTCAGCGATGCAAGCCTAGGGCTGATGGCTGGGACAGAAACCAATCTCCACACAAGTACAGCAGATCCTTGCTAAGAATGTTTACAATATACAAATGGACAATGCAATATGTCCATAGGAAATGGATTGTGACACCTAGCTGTTAATAAATTCTCTTCCATATGTGGCATGGACTTCTGATAACAGGAGTTGCTGCCCAGATCCCGCCTCAGTTGTTACACATACTAAGTCACGCTTTGCCCATTTAATTTTCTCCTCTCCTCCCAGACAGTGTTATGGGTCAGCCATTCTACCATATATCTTTCTCTGTGCAGTCAGTTTTGCTTTCCAGCTTGTCAGAGGAGAAGACAAACCCCAATGTTACCATGTCCTTATCTTTCCTTCTCCTTATCCATTCTCTCTTGCTCATTCTCTCAGCTAACAGGGTTGGAGCAGAGAGTGCAAATAGCTCAGCAGGTGTTGGAAGTGTGCATGTAAAAGGAAAAAAGCTCTAACTGCTATACTGCTGATGGGTATTTCCTCATTAATCTGCTTTGTTACACCCGCTGTCTGCATGGAGAAGTTCAAGCAATATCAGGCTATTTCTCCTCTCTCCTGCTTGCTGCTTATTACTAGTTATTCTGTTGTACCCTGTGTATGACCCTCCTGGGGAGTGCCAAAGCCAAGAAGACAGGGCAAAAACAGGGGCGCATTCGGATGTAAAGAGCAAATGCACTTCTTCACCTGGGAGGACAACCGAGATATTTTGCAATGTAAGCGCAACACTGCCCCAGGGCAGCTGTAACACATGCCTGTGCCATTTAGTCACTTGATTATTTCCCCCCCCCAGTGTATTTAATAGACACATAGCTACACCCCAGTCTGACATGACATGCATGCAATCTCTGACAAACATTTTCCCCACCAACCCTTCCACTGCCAGGAAGACCATAAACTAAGAAGCAGGAGTTTGACAATTCTCCTGAAAGGGAAAAACATTTCAGAGAAAATGTAAGACGATGACATTTGCTCCACTGTAATGCTCATTTTGGCAATTTTGTCTTATGCCAACATTTGTGTCTTTCATTTGCATCTCTCCTCTTTTAGGAATTTTTGTTTGCAGAGAAAGGATTTGGGACAGGACAGTGGACACCAGGAGAGGGTAGGAGGATGTGGTGCTTCTTTGCTGCGCTACCATTTTGTTGGAACTGTGGCAGCGCAGTAAAATGGGTGGCCGATCCCATAGTGATCTGCAGTGTTTTCAGGTGAGAAACTAGCATCAGTCTTTACCTGAGCAGAAGAAGGGCGGTGGTGGGGTTGTTTCTAAAGATGGGTGAACTGCCTTGGATTTAAAACAGGAATCAGGCTGAACCTACACTCAAAATTCAAATCAATAACCACCAGGATTTTGATGAGGTCTGTGGAAGTTTAATTCAGGTGAGCTTACTGCTTTGAACAATTACTCCATTAGGACACTCACGGTGTCTATGGAGGAAAAGCACAGAGTGCCACTTAAAGATGTCAGAGCAGGAAGCCCAAAGACAGCCAGTTGTAGAGAATGTGACCCATGGTGCACTGTTGCGGGGCAGTCACCCCGCTCCAGCTAAGAAGGGGTTAAAAGCCAGGCCTTGGAGAGGGCCTGGGCTGAGAGAAAAGGCTAGGCTGATTGGAGAAACAGCACAGCTGGGGCCACGCCCCAATCAGGCCACAGCTTGCCCTATAAAAGGGCTGTGAGCCAGGAGCTCAAAAAGTCTCTCTCGCGCTGGAGAGAGAAGGACTGGACTGCCTGGGAGAGGAGGGTACCTGAGGCTGAGCAGGGCTGGGGAAGGGCAAAGGAGCTGGGGAGCTCCAGCCTGGCAACTCCCCAGGCTGAGGCCTTGGTGAAGGCCCAAAGCAGGAACTGGGGTTGCAGAGGTGCAGCCCAGAGTTCGGCAAAGGCAGCAGGTCCAAACCCCCCTTGCCAGTGATGAGTGGTTTACAGACTGCAGTCTGCCCCAGTGAGCAGGGGCTAGTTGATGACTGGCAGTAGCCACTGAGGCAAGGTGGGGATAGAGGGTTGGGGGTTCCCCTGGGTGGGGAGACCCAGATTGTGGGTTACTGTTGGGGGCAGAATCCTGACGTAGAGGGGTACCGGGGTCCGGGAGGTACATGGGGGCCAACGGCAGGTGAGACNATAGTGATCTGCAGTGTTTTCAGGTGAGAAACTAGCATCAGTCTTTACCTGAGCAGAAGGGTGGTGGTGGGGTTGTTTCTAAAGATGGCTGAACTGCCTTGGATTTAAAACAGGAATCAGGCTGAACCTACACTCAAAATTCAAATCAATAACCACCAGGATTTTGATGAGGTCTGTGGAAGTTTAATTCAGGTGAGCTTACTGCTTTGAACAATTACTCCATTAGGACACTCACGGTGTCTATGGAGGAAAAGCACAGAGTGCCACTTAAAGATGTCAGAGCAGGAAGCCCAAAGACAGCCAGTTGTAGAGAATGTGACCCATGGGGCACTGTAGCGGGGCGGTCACCCCGCTCCGGCTAAGAAGGGGTTAAAAGCCAGGCCTTAGAGAGGGCCTGGGCTGAGAGAAAAGGTTAGACTGATTGGAGAAACAGCACAGCTGGGGCCACGCCCCAATCAGGCCACAGCTTGCCCTATAAAAGGGCTGTGAGCCAGCAGCTCAAAAAGTCTCTCTCTCGCTGGAGAGAGAAGGGTACCTGAGGCTGAGCAGGGCTGGGGAAGGGCAAAGGAGCTGGGGAGCTCCAGCCTGGCAACTCCCCAGGCTGAGGCCTTGGTGAAGGCCCAAAGCAGGAACTGGGGTTGCAGAGGTGCAGCCCACAGTTAGACAAAGGCAGCAGGTCCAAACCCCCCTTGCCAGTGATGAGTGGTTTACAGACTGCAGTCTGCCCCAGTGAGCAGGGGCTAGATGATGACTGGCAGGAGCCACTGAGTCAAGGTGGGGATAGAGGGTTGGGGGTTCCCCTGGGTGGGGAGACCCAGATCGTGGGTTACTGCTGGGGGCAGAACCCTGACGTAGAGGGGTACCGGGGTCCGGGAGGTACATGGGGGCCAACGGCAGGTGAGACACTGGCCAGTAGGGGCACTCTGTACACTGAGGAGCTAATTCCCAAGACGACCAGCAGGAGGCGCCACGCCGGTGAGTCGTCACCTCGCTACAGGCACCCTCTTGACCAGTCACATATTTACATGACATCCATTGTATTGAGCCAGGAGGAGAGGTCTCAGGATTCAGCTGGCTTTTAGAAAGCTACCTATTGTTCACTACACAATGAGTATCCTGCTAACTCTTCCTGCTGCTGGAAATTTTGTAGTGGAACTGGGTATTTTACTAGCTCCAAAGTCCACTATAAAGATTTCCATGAAAAATCTCTGTAATAAACCACATGTGACAAGGTCAGCTGCTCTATTCCCAACCATTTTAGTTCATAATAATCCAGCAAACAGTATAAACAAGGAAGAAAATGGATCTCTAGTGTTTGCCAGTCTTTTGGGAAAACATGGTTAAAATACATTATATTCTATTGAGAAATAATTCACCAGAAGGCTAAATATAAAAGGTATATTAGAGCTCTCTCATCAGGTGTTAAACTGTATATTATATATATTTTGCTTATTATTTGGAAAACATGACCAAAAATGCCAAATAAGAGTTTTAAAAATGAAGAAATTCACGGTCATTTGAAATAGATTTTTTTGACTGGGTTTGTGTGTGTTTATTTTAGTCAGCTATGGTGTATGCTTATGAAAGTATCCAGAGCATTTTCAATTAAACCATGAAAACAAGTTAGTTTTGAATGCTGAGGTAGTTTTATCACACTCATTATGGCCTATTTTTAAAATGGGGACTCTTGCGGGAAAACTCTCATTAGACAGCTGTTTGAAATGAGAGTGGGTTGAAGTGTTAGCTACTCCATGGTTCCAAAACCATACCTCCAACTGAAAACATCAAAGGGCAGCCCTAGAACGATCATTTTTAGATTGTACTTAGTAGTTTAAGGCCAGCCTAGTCTGCTTGCTACTAAAACTGCCCCATCAGGTCTGGAGTTGTCACAGAATGAAAAATGTTGGCTACTTGAAGGTCCAAATCCAGCATTTTTGTTCATCCTAAGGTCCTACTAAAGTCAGGGGGCTGGATCCTGAGCCAAGGAATGCTTAGCACAGCTCTGCACAGAGTTCCAAAAAATGCCATGTGCACCTGCAATGCTTATTCTTCTTAGCGTTGGCCAGTCCCTCAGACTGTAGCCGTTTGGAGGCTGCTTCAAACAATGCCCCTCTGCACCCATTACAGCAGCCATGATTGAGAGGGTGCTCTTTGATGCCGTGTGTTTCCCATCCACACCCCTTACACAAGCAGCTGGAAGGGAGCCACTATGACACCCAAGGATCCCCCTACCCCTTACAGAATTCTAAAGTAGATGGGTAAACCAGGCTTCGGGCAGCTCTGTGCCACCACAAAGCTGCCACTGCAAGCCAGGGGCCTGGTCCATCCTATTGAAACACAGGAGAATATTGAAGTCATTGGGAGTTTTGCATGCACAAAACGTGGAGGATCAGTCCTTTAGAGACTAGACCCAAGGTATGTCTCAACATTGCAGTTGGGAGATGTGACTGCAGTATCGGTAGAGCAAAGCTAGCTCCAGTACAATAGCAGTGGAGCTGCAGCAACATGGGTAGTGGCCACTCAGGTATGTGCCCAGGGTCCTGGGCAGGTGGGGCTAACCTGTGCAGGTGTAGCTTCACTGCTATTGTTACTCAATCTGGCTGCGATCTAGTTAGATCAAAGCTATCTGGGGTATGTCTATGCCTGGTGCAATCATAACTCCTGATTGCAGTGCAGGCATATCCTTCATTTTATGGAAAGAGTCTGAAAACACCTTGGGCCTCATTCTGATCTCACATACACTGGTATAAATTAGAAGTGACTCCAATTAAATCAAATGAGTTCCACTGTGATAAAAATCAGTCCTATAAGGCTTATGAAACATACATCTGTTTAAATATCATACAGTTCATTATTTCCCTGATCCTCTGCTCATTTTAAAAGAAAAATGCATGAAAACTGAATCAGGGCTCATCGTCTCCCATGTAATATCCCTGTTTGTGTAACATATTTCCATGTCAACCAGTTATGATGCCACAGATGAGAGTTATGATATAAACAATGGGAGCAGATCAACCACTGTAGGAATAACAGCTCTTATATATTTCTAATAATAATTCTTATGTAGCCCTTTACATCAGTAGATCTCAAAATACTTTACAAAGGAGATCAGTATTGTTATCCCCATTTTACATGTAGGGAAACTGAGGCACAGAGAGGTGAAAGAGCTTCTCCATAGTCACCCAGCAGGTCAGTGTCAGTGAGTGCCAGAAATAGAACCCAGGTCTCCAGAGTCCCAGTCCAGTGCTCTATCTTCTAGCGATCACTTCCTCCCCCTATTAAGGCCTAGTCTTGTAGTCTCTCCTCAGGCAACTCTTCTATTGAAAACAGCAGGCCAGATTCTGATATCATTTACAGCTTGTGTAAGTGCAGAACAACAAGTCAGTGGAGTTACTTCCAGATTTACACCAGCCCAACCAAAATCAGAACCTAGTGGATGCTTGTCCTGACTAAGGACAACAAAACTGAGCCCTTAAAGAGGATCAAAAACCAAGAAAAAAAATGTATGCAGAAATAATTTCCCCTGGCCTGTATTTTGCCGTGTTCTCTTAGCAATGATTGAACAGCAGTGGACTTTTGCTTTCACAGCCCAGTTTTCTTGTGCTTGATCTCACAATGAAGTCACATCCTCTGCTTATAGCATCATGATCTCTTTAGAAGCAATGACGCTATGCTGCAACAAATTCAGCATTATTATTTCACAGAAGGAACAAACAGGACTAAAGGAGGGCTGTGAGGAAAGCACCTTCTATAAGGGCTGCTTTCCAAACTTTTGGTACTGATCAGCAAAACAAAATAGATGGGGGGGGGAGGGAAAAAGTGTGAAAGACACAAACATATATGTTGAGATCTTAACAATGGGCAGACTTCCCCAGCGTGGAAAGTTCTTTTTTTAAGGAAACAAAGATCATATTTTCAAGATAATAAAATATCATGGAAAGTGACAAAGAAAAATGGTTTCCTCAAAAGCACTTTGACCTTGTGAAAAATAAATTCTGAATTCTTTAGATCCTGGCCCTGATCCTAAAAGGCAGCTAACAAGAGCCACCATGGTGGGCAAAACATGAGCCTTAGTTGTAGAGGTGAATTCTCATCTCACAGCAGTAAACCTTTTAACATTTACAAAACTGACATTATACTGTACCAATACAAGGAAAAATTAGAAAAGGTTTGCTTTATGCATAATGGCATATTTTATGCTGCCCTAATTAGCCTAGTTCGTTTTTCATACAAATAATTGCTTACACAGAACAGTCTGCAATACTACTCTACTTATGAGCCAGATAGACATGGGACAGGTTTGCTTTAAAGAGAGGGATTTTGAACGGAGAAACAGTTACAATATACTTGATATCCTGGTGTGAAACTGCCATCCGAGCAAATCTACAGAGCATCACTGGTCATCTATGAGTAAACAATCTGTTCTCAGTGGCAAAACACACACACACACAGCTACTATTGAAGATCCCAGGCAATATGCTTGTGCAACCATAGACAGAAGCTGGCCCTAATGTAACAAAGTCTCTTCGGAAGGAAGCAAACCTAACGAAAGGGATGCTTGATAAAGACATCACAGTAATCTGGAAACTCAGCTCATTCACAGTGTCTCTACCCATTTGGACAACAGGGGGTAAGATGTGTCAATAGCATTTTGTCTTGTTTGTCAAATAGGATTCCCATTCATATATAAAATACGATGTCATTTCAAGGGCGCACACTAATTCTAGGTAGAACTAGTTCAGGGGTAGGCAATCTATGGCACGTGTGCCGAAGGCGGCATGCGAGCTGATTTTCAGTGGCACTCTCACTGCCCGGGTCCTGGCCATCGGTCCGGGGGGCTCTGCATTTTAATTTAATTTTAAATGAAGCTTCTTAAACATTTTAAAAACCTTGTTTACTTTATACACAACGATAATTTAGTTAGATATTAAAGACTTATAGAAAGAGACCTTCTAAAAACATTAAAATGTATTACTGGCATGCAAAACCTTAAATCAGAGTGAATAAATGAAGACTTGGCACACCACTTCTGAAAGGTGGCCGGCCCTTGAACTAGTTCATTGCTAAGGGCAAGGATTTTGGTTGGGCTGGTGTAAATCTGGAAGTAAGCCTCATGCTAGCAGGCTTAAGATAGATTGTTAAAATCCAGTGTGGAGATTGTGGCACTGGTGGAGGCATGGGCAAGCCACCTGAGTTCAGGCCCCAGTCTGTAATTGGTAGACAAATATGCTGACACACCCAAGTAGCCTCATGCATGTGAGTAGTCACTTGAACTCAAGTGTTTGCAAGACCATGACCGTTATAGAAAAGAAATAAAATTGGAGGGGAGGGGGATAAAACAAGCAGAGACCTGGCTAGTGGGCCTTCGTGCTGCAACAGGCTCTTAGTGCTAGGGTGATGCCTTGCACACATGGTGTTAGTTTCTTTGTATATTTTTTAATGGTTATATAAACTTCCTTTAAACAATCCCTCCGCTAGCCATTGTTAGTCTCTCTTAGTCACTGTGATCACTGACTACTTAATATGCGCTGGTACTTTTAACCTACTTATTGCTTTATTCCTAATTCTTTTGTTAATTAACCTGTGCCTAATATCACATTTTGTTCATTAGCATTTTTTTAAGTTGCCTGTTTGTTTGTTTTTTCCTATGTTTTTAGGCCCTGATTTGGTATGGTATGTCAGCACATGCCTAACTTTAACTCGTTGACTTCAATGAGACCACTTGTGCTTAAAATTAGGCACACGCAGAAATACCTTAACCCTTCCTTTTAAAAAACATTCTCTAACACTGACCTACTAACTTTTTTCCTTTTCTCTTAATCCTTCCCTACTGTTTGCTTATTTCCTGCTAGTATGAGTCTGTCTACCTGGGCGGGGAGGCTCACTCCCAGCTGCAGTGTAGACGTACCCTAAGTGTTTGGAGGATCCAGACCTCAAACTAAGATCTTCAGGGGAGGGAATGTCTCTTCCTGTGCATCTTTACAGGGCCCTTGGTTGCTACTGAAATAAGATGGCTGTAACTATTTGTTATTCAGAAAAGGAGAGCTTGTGGAACTACTTTCTGTTTAACCCTGAAAAAACGGGCATCAGAGAGAGACCGCGCACAACAGACAGTAAATCATGGCAGTATAAATGAGGGTTCAAAATACTCTCTGGAATCACACTCAGATTGTTCAACAGAAATAAATAAATAAATTAGCGGAACTAGCTAGTTAACAAGTGTAGATCACAAGAAAGTAAAATATTTCACATAAAATATACTCAACCGTCAGCGCCTTCACAGATAGTCAATACAGCTGTCCTGTCGCCATTTACAACATGACAGGATGCAGCCTCCAGTTACTGAACCTATGAGGAATTTTTCACCTTGTGTTCGCTGTTTATTAATATGTGGTTTAAAGGGGTTGGTTCATGATGTGACGCAGCAGTCCCAATACCCATACCTGTAAACCATTAAGACGGGGTTCTCTATTGCTGCAGTTCATTCTGTGGTCAACTCTGTAGCTCTGCTGATTAAAATAAGAAATTATGGCCCTGAAACTTTGACCAATGGAGATACCATCCCTATCTCTGACAGAAACTTCCCTGGGATGGTTTCCTTTGAAGGGAAGTGGGAGGTTTACTCATTGATACTTTCTGTAGAAATCTCCTTTAGGGATTAGCCAAATTGTTTCAGCAATATCCTAACTGTAATGGAACATTACATATTGATGACATGCTCTCCCATGGAAGTTGTCAGAGGCTAGCCAGATCTCCAGGTCGTATTCCTAGCTCTCCTACAGACTTGCTGTGCAATATGAAACGAATCACTTAATATAACAGTGCCACAGACAATCTATAAAATGGGCATACGACCACCAGTGTCGTGAGACCTTATTAATTGACTAACATTTCCATGGTGCTTTGAA
Organism: Platysternon megacephalum; assembly: GCA_003942145.1. Taxonomy (NCBI): domain Eukaryota; kingdom Metazoa; phylum Chordata; order Testudines; family Platysternidae; genus Platysternon; species Platysternon megacephalum. Next base: position 7,448,380 of record QXTE01000044.1, read on the forward strand.
ATTCTTAGCTGTAAGTCATTATTCATTTTGTGTCAGAATGATTCCCTTGCTCCAAGACAGCTTTTCCCACTCCTTCCTCTTCCTCCAAGTTTGTTTGAATATATAACAGACTAGACAAACACTACATGTTACCGTTGCCAATTAATTAGAACTTTAAAACTAGCCACAGACCACATGTTTAATTAGTTTTGTTTGAAGTTTGAAGCTTCTGCATATGTTGGGTTAAACTGCAGAGTAATAAGTGTCAAGTCAATCAACTACTATATCATGCCCTTATTGCAAAGTGAACAAATTGGCAGCCATATTACATACCACATCCTGCACATTTTGACTTGCAACAGATACTGGACGAGGACTGGGTGAGCAGTGTGGACTAGGAATAGATAAGAGGACGATTTCTTTAACATACCCATGGACATCGAAAAAATATATAGTGAATTACTTTCATGCATGTTTGATGACAAATAGCAGAGGTAATAACTATACTGACTTCCACAGAAAACCTTGGCCTCAGCATTAGTTCTAGCATTTAAATTTGCACCATCCACCACAACCTCATAAAGTGTTTGTTATCAAAATGCTGATATAAGAGTGGAAAACATTCTGTCTAATGAGTATGTGTATATTTGCTAGAATCCCCAGGAGGTTTCCGTAAATGAGGTGCTCACTTCAATGAACCTATCATAGTAATTAATAAGCTCACTAAGTAGATTCTGCTGCCGAAGGAAAGATAAACACAATTCAAGGAGGCGGAGACACGATGGCAGAAAAGATTTTCATAAATATTATTAAAAAAAAATACACAGAAGGGGGGCGAGAGATTTTAATAAAGAAAGAATGGTTAAAAAAAAAAAAAGACAAAAAGTCAAGAAACAGCCAACGAGATACAGCAAACTCCCATATGTTGGCAAGGAGATTATAGATCCATACTTGAGCCAGGGCGGCCAAGCCTAATACATAAAATAATCCTCCACTTTCTGCACAGACTTGTTTTGTTTGTGCTTAATTCTCATTCTCAAAAGTCAACTTCAGTGCTTATTATATTTTACCCACTGTGAAATAAGGATTGCTTCCTATGGATTGTATTAGCCACCGTTTCTTTTTGTTAAATGGTGACTTCTTTCCAATTTTGTCAATAAATTGGATTCACAAAATTATGTACAGCATTCTTGTCGATCATTAAAAAATGCAATTATGATGACTATTGAAAAAATATGAAGTGTTAGGAAGACATTATCACATTACCACTTGGTGAGTAATTTTTTAATTTTAGATAGATACCGCAGACTTGGTGTTTTTCTTTATGATATGCTGGCTAAAACACCATTCAAAATATGAGTAAATAAGCCATTTCGACTGTAATGTTGCAAAATGGCAATGTATTACTGCAGAGATCTGTATAAAAACGGAACAGTCTGAGCATTTGATGGGCGATAATTCTGACTTTGTCTTCTCTGTTTTAGGCTTACTCCTCAAAATCACTATATGTCTAGAACTTCTTGGAGCCCTCATCCAGATTTTCCTCCTTTTCCCCAGCTCTCACATGTGCTTTGAACACTATCAAGTTGGCTAAGTCCAGTGGCCCCCTGGAAGAGTTATCCAGGGTTGTACGGTATGTAGTTTTCTTCATCCACAGCATGAGTGAACGAATAATATGTATAATACTCACTTATTAACTATTTCAAGTATCACCTAAAACCAAGTAGATGGTGCAATATTTCACCTTTAACGGTTGCAGAAAGTCACGTATGAGAAAACTCCTCAATAGAAGTCGCTTTGTACAGAATGCTCAAGGAGACAGCAGTATTGTTTGTGACATGCAGCATCTCTCTCAGGAAAGTGAAAAGCATGTCACCATGTTATACTCTGGCTTTTCAACCTATGGATGCCAGGTTGGGATAGGCCTTTAGTTCAGTGAACTGCAGGCTACATACGATAATGCCACAAAGTGCTGAGAATCTCACAGTAATTGCATAATGTTGCAACATATGTTGGAAAGGCATATGGCATTTATGGGTGATATGGAATTTGTGATTGCAGCATCAGGCAAACAGACACTAAGACCCACGTCTTGGTTGTCTCAGTAACTAGGTTCCCAACTAGCCCATCATTACAGAGAGGTGCAATAGCAGAAACGACTAGTTCCCCAATGCCTGAGGGTTGGAAGGTTCAATGCTGCCCAAAAAGTCAGTGGCAAGACGACATGGCCAGGATGCCCACAGAGTGATTGGGCATCTCCCCACAGCAGCTCCAACTCACAGAATTCCTATGAAGCTCTTTGAGGCAGGGACTGTCTCTTTGTTCTGTTTGTACAGCACCTAGCACAATGGGGTCCTGGTCCATAAGCTCCTAGGTGCTACAATAATAACTAAGAGGTTGAGACAAGACCAAAGCTCTTATGCACTTAGTAAGCCTACGTTTTGAACTGTTTCGTGCCCTCAGGAAGTCTGATGAGGTCAACATTAACCTTTGGACGGAGTTTCCAATGGATAAACTATTTGAACCCTGACTTCCTCACTACGCAACTTTCTATGGCCTCTTCTCCCCAGTGTGAGGGTATTAGCCACTGCTTAGTGCTGCTGCCTGCTTGGCATGTATCTCCTAGGAGCATGGCAGAATTTGTGTATGAAGCCAACATTTCTAGGTCACATCTTGTCCTATCTTCTAACTTTCCTCTTCCTTCTGTACCACATAACAGGTGGGAGCACCCACGCCCTAGAATGCAGGTGGAGACGTGCAAAGACATTTCAGTGCTTGTGAAAGAAGAGAGCATGTCTTCGCCCTGCTAGCAAAGAATGAAACACATGGCAGTTCTGCCTCCAATTTGTATGCATTCTTCATTCTATTGAGGGCACTTCTTACGCAAGCAAAAACACTGAACTTGATTTTAGCAAATTCTCCACTCCATCCAACAATCGGCAGCAAGGCCAATAGTTTATGCCCAATTTAGAGAAAATATTAGGGACTGACCATGAATTTCGAACACTGCCCACAGCTGTGTGAATTTTGCAGTGTTTGCATTGAGATTTCTAGAAGGTGAAGACTGTTGTTGTACTTTAGTCTCAACCATAAAGGCCAAATCTTGCTTTCAGATGCATAGAAAGGAGCTATGCGCACATATTCAAAATCAGAATTTGGCCTCTGGGTTTTGGCCATTACCTATTGAATGGAAGTTTATGATTTTCAGTTCAGAAATCGATTGCCTACAGTGGAGCTGGACCAGCTTTCCCCCAGGCTGTGTTTGGCCCAGGATGACTAAATATTGTACATTCAGAAAACATAAGAACATAAGAACGGCCGTACCGGGGCAGACCAAAGGTCCATCTAGCCCAGTATCTGTCTACTGACAGTGGCCAATGCCAGGTGCCCCAGAGGGAGTGAACCCAACAGGCAATGATCAAGTGATCTCTCTCCTGCCATCCATCTCCATCCTCTGACGAACAGAGGCTAGGAACACCATTCTTACCCATCCTGGCTAATAGAGAGAAGAGAGAAATGAGTGATGGAGAGGAGCCTGGAAGGTTGCGGGAGTGAGTCTGCAATTCAGGTTGTAACAAACAGCCAATAAACAGAGAGGAGAAATAAAGCGGGTTCTGATGACATCACCAGAGTCCGATGTTGCCTCATTTCATTGCAGCTGCTCTGGCTCTCCTGGCCCCTGTCAGAGATAAGGGGGAGTTTCTGTACTCGAGAGCTTCTTCCTCCCCAAACCCTTACGGCTTGTGTGGGAGAGCGGTGTACATGGGACCATTTGCACCGGATGCAGGTGCTGCCCTAGAGGGGTTCCCTCTGCTTGGTTCTGGGTGATGGGGGATGAATAATTTTAACCAGAACAATCAAGAATATAATCAGGAAAAAGATCTTGGCGTCATTGTGGATAGTTCTCTAAAGATGTCCACGCAGTGTGCAGAGGCGGTCAAAAAAGCAAACAGGATGTTAGGAATCATTAAAAAGGGGATAGAGAATAAGACAGAGAATATATTATTGCCCTTATATAAATCCATGGTACGCCCACATCTCGAATACTGTGACACTGATAGAGAGAGATTCACAGCTGTTTGCCTCCCTCCTCAATGTCGCTCTTCCCTTTCTTTCCTTACTCCTGTGCTCCCATTAACTTTGTTTCAAAATTTGTCCGTTTAATTTTAATAAATAATATTAATAAATATTCACTTCAACCTGATTTTTCAAATGACTTTTTAGTTTGCTGAAAAATTCTAAAACACATTTGTTTTGGGTTATCCCCCCACTGCCTTTTTTAAAATCAGCCATCAAACCAAAACAAATCATGTATATACACAAATCTAGTCACAAGACTCATGATATTTGATACTTTTCTTAAAGCTTCAGCTCTGTGATTATGGGAGACTCTCAGTTATCATTTTTGTTTTTTAATTAATTTTCTAGCTCCCATTGTTAGGGAGGAAATCTTGGGGGGGGAGGGGGGGGGAAGAGCCCTAATGGCTCAAACAACTGACAGCTAATAAGAACCCAACATTCATTATTTTTAAAAATTTCATTAAATTTTGAACACATGGGGTTGACAAAGAGCAAGTGGAATACAAACGCAAAAGGAAAGGGATGGCGGGTGTGACGTGGCACCCCATAATGCTTTATGGGAATATGTTTATGAATGTATATATGACATAACCGGAATATGTTTTCTGCTACACATGCCATGTAACATATCGCTGTAAAGGCTATGATCTACTGAATATATTCCTCCTATTTGTATGCATGTATCATTTTTGTACTTGAAGTTATGAATATTGGCTGTATACTTGTTTGATTTTAAGTAGGTCTTAGTAAGGCATTTGGTCAGCTTCTTTAGAGAGGAATGTGCAAGTTAAGTGCCCAATCAAGAAACACTTAACGGACATTGGATCTTGGAAGGCTCCTATCCACATAAGAAGTCTACCTGAGGACGTTCAAGGTAGCATGTAAACAATGGCTGCTGCCTGTAAAAACTGAGTCATGCATGGACATGTGACTTGCCCATGTGACTACAAAACTCCATCTTGGAGCTGGACTTTGCATAGGAGAGGAGGGGGTCTCCACCGACAAGAGAAAGTCTATTTAAGCCCCTGGGAGACCCCTCCATTTTGTCTTCAGCTGGCTCAAGAGATAGCCTTTCCACCCCCAAGGATACCTGAAAGAAACTGGAACAAAGGACAGTAACTACAAGGGGGTATGAGTGATTGCTGGACCCAGACTAGAAGGAGACTAGTCTGCAAAAGGAAGCTTACTGGACACCTCTGAGGGTGAGGTTTTATCTGTATTCAGTTTTCTTACTGTATTAGGCATAGACTTGCGTGTTTTATGCGCTTGGAAATTCACTTTGTTCTGTCTGTTACTACTTGGAACCACTTAAATCCTACTTCATTTTGTATTTAATAAAATCACTTTTTACTTATTAATTAACCCAGAGTATGTATTAATACCTGGGGGGAGGCAAACAGCTGTGAATCTCTCTCTATCAGTGTTAAAGAGGGTGAACAATTTAGGAGTTTACCCTGTATAAGCTTTATACAGGGTAAAACGGATTTATTTGGGGTTTGGACCCCATTGGGAGATGGGCATCTGAGTGTTAGAGACAGGAACACTTCTTAAGCTGCTTTCAGTTAAGCCTGCAGTTTGTGGGACGTGGTTCAGACCTGGGTCTGTGTTTGTGGCCGGCAAGCGTGTCTGGCACGACCAGGCAGGGCGCTGGAGTCCCAAGCTGGCAGGGAAAGCAGGGGCAGAAGTAGTCTTGGCACATCAGTTGGCAGTTCCCAAAGGGGTTTCTGTGATCCAACCCGTCACAGGGGGAGAAACTAAACGGTCTCTGTTGCTGTGTCATGGCCAGATCTAACTCAAGGACAATGACCACAGGCTGCCCTTGTCTGAGGAAAAAGGCACTACACAGCATCAACAATGTTGAAAAACCTTTGGTCTGCATTTCGATAGATATGGGCAGAATTATCTTTAAACAGAACATTTTTCAAAGCTTTCCATGATGCATTGAGGTGAATCTTTATTGAACTGTAATTGGATTTACAGAGGCAAATGGTTCTGCTATTCAGAAACTAAATAAAATGATGAACATAGGACACAGAGGGGAAATTCCCACTTCATTTGCTGTTTACTGGGCAGAAGATTTTTGGGAGTGGGTCTGAGAACCAGTATCTACTGAGACCTCCTCTTCTGGAATTGACAAACAATTAATTTTGGATTGACATCTTTCTTGTTTTTGGAGAGTTTAAAAATTCCCTGTCAAAATTATAACAGCTTGTAACAACAATGGAACAGACCTCAAGATATTTTTTACTGTAGAACTTCATAACTAGAGCTGGGCAAATAACAGATTTTTCAGTTTACTGACAATCCAAAAAATAAAATATCTGTTCAGATCAAACAAAAAATGAAATTTTTCCAAAAGTTTTTGAATTTTTGTGTGTGTCATAGACTAAGAAATGTTTTGGAATGTTTGATTACCACAAAAATCAAATAATTTCTTTTAGATTTTGACCATTAAGATATTTTTTATTTAAAAAAAAAATTAAAGTGACCTTCTTTCAAAACAAAAGTCATTTTGACTTGAACTTTTTCCTTTAAAAAAAAGTTAAAATCAAGCATTTTGATTTCTTTGTAATTTTGAAAGGTTTTTTCAACCAAAACAATTCTGTGAAATCAGCACAGAACTAGTTAAATGTTTCAGTGTTGCTGAATGTGTATTTTTCACCAAAACCACAAAAAACTTTTGCTGAAAAAGTTTACCTTCCCCTCCCGCTGCAGAACAAAACAGCTTTAACTGATTCACCGAACATCCTGGCACATACCAATGTCATCTATATTCTCCTAGCCAAAGTCTCATCGGTTCTAAGGTCTACATGTTGGGAATGAGTAATGGAGGGGAATCTCTTCATAACTGTATAACTTCAGAAAGTCAGTAAAGGATTCATTTTAGTTACTGTGCTATGATGTAGCTCAGATTTAGTGTGCCCCAAAACAGTTAAGGAAACTGATCCAGTGGTTCCAATATGATACAAAATACTTTTTGCACTAAGCTATTCTTTGTGCTAAGTCCCCTGTCTTATTGTAAATGGTGATTTTCATTTTCAATTTAATGTATTTATTTAGAGATGGGGTCATGGAGATGAATTGCTAATCTGAAAAACAGCCAAACGTCCTGTTCTTTGCAAGTTTTGCTGTTTTCCTCGTCAGGCATAAATGGTGATCTGTAAAGATATTCACAAGCAGTTTTTGTGATGTATAACCCCAGTATTGTCAATTGTCAAATACGAAGACGTATTTTACAGGATTGTTGCCTGATAGTATGCAGGAAATGCATAAAGAGATTCCACAAGTGAAAGACAACTGTCCACAGATAAACATCCTGAGTGCCTGTCTTGTCCCGGGTTAAAATATCCTATAATGAGATAGCATGGCAAGGGTGGGCTTATGCCAAAATATTTTCTAATTTCCTTTGATTACAGTTTTAAAACTGCAAAGATTCTTTTTTTTCTTTATAAAATATTGATTAAATGTATTGATTTTTTTCCAACTGTCATTGTAATAAGATATAGAAAAATATATATCTCCTTTGCTAGAAGCCAAAATCAAATCAGCACAAAAAAAAATCTCTTGCAGAATGCAAATAGTGTATATGTTTGTAAAATCGTCTAAACTAAAATGCCATCCTATGAATAGTAAAATATGACAATGTATCAGTTTTGACCCTTTCTGCTGACTGCATCATATCTGCTACAGGTCACTTCAGATTTGACTGGTATTCAAATATGTATGTTAAAATATAAACAGCCTTAAGGAAAAAAAATATACACCTGTGCTTCAAATGTGGCACAAGATGAAATTGAATCTCAATTTTTCATTAACATGGAATCATCACTCAGTGCAATGTGAAAAGTCCACGGGAAATTCAGTGCATACCTTTTGAAGGGCTAATCCGTTACAAGGACTGACAAGTTGACAAGTAATATATATAAAAACCACCCTTAAAGATTGTAGTTGAGCAGCAGAGGAACTAACTTGGCAAAGTAAAAAACCATCACAGACATGTTAGATATCATCTGATGTCAACTAATTTAGTGACATACTTCTAGATTTCAGGCTAAATCAATAATCTTACACCAGCTTAAACTCTGGATCTATTTACCCCAAGGGCTAAATTTAGCACATCAGCTATAACTTTTAGCCTCTGTCCCAGTCTTAAGTATCGTACAACAAACAAAAGGAGGCCAGAAGGTACCCCCAGATTATCTAGTCTGATCTCCTGTATATCACAGGCCACCACCCAACACCCACACACCAAACCCAACAACTGAATTAGACCAAAGTATTACAGCCCTTAGGAGACTAACCTATTATGTGCCACAGGCAAAGCATAAGAGGGACGGAGATGCCCCACTGCCCAAGTGCAATATCAGGGAGTTGATTAAATGAGAGATACCCAGATGATCTGGCAAGTGACCTGCACCCACATGATTCAGAGGAGGCAAAAAAAACCCCACGGTCACAGCCAATCTGACCTGGGGAGAAAATTCCTTCCCAACCCCACCTATGTCAATCATTTAGACCTTTAGCATGTGAGCAGGAATCATCCAGCCAAGAACCTGAGAAAGAGAGCATGTTGAGTATCACCTGAGTGCACTGGCTTACCCGGTCCAGTGTCCTATCTCCAACTGTGGTCATTTCTGATGCTTCATAGGAAGGTCAAAAGGAACAAAACACCAACACCACCCACAATGCAGTAGGGTGGGAGGGAAAATTCCTTCCTGGATCCTGCAGGTGATCAGCTGAAGCCCTGAAGCGTGAGATTTTAGGAACATGTAAGGAGATACATCTGGGAACAACAAATATAAACTATATTTACTGGATCAGGGGCTCTATCCTGGGAAGCAGTGACTCTGAAAAAGACCTGAAAAGTCATGGTGGATTATCAACCAACGTAAGTTCCAAGTGCAGTGCTTTGGCAAAAGGGCTAATGCAACCTGTGAATGTATAAACAGGGGAATGTGGAATAGGAGTAGGGAAGTCACGTTACCTCTTTGTTTGGCACTTGCAATTGCTACTGGAATATTGTGGCTCATTCTGGTATCTACAATTCAAGAAGGACATTGATAAATTGGAAGGAAAAACCATGAGTGTGTTTAAAGGATTGAAAAACATACCTTATAGATAGACTATAAAAGCTGAATCTGTTTATCTTAATAAAGAAAAGATTAAGGGATGACTTGATTACAATCTACAAGTACCTACATGGAGAACAAATTTTGATAATGGCTCTTCAGTCTGGATAGCAAGATCCAGTGGCTGAAAGTTGAAGCTGTACAAATTCAGACTGGAAATAAGGTAAACAGTGGGGGTGATTAACCATTGGAACAAATTACCAAGGATTGTGGTGAATTCTCCATCACTGGCAATTTTTAAATCAAGATTGCATGTTTTTCTAAGAGATATGTTGCAGTTCAAACAGGAATTAAGTCAGGGAATTCCTATGGCCTGTGTTATACATAGATGATCGCAATGTTCCCTTCCCAACACACAGTCAACCTGTGGAACTCCTTGCCAGAGGATGTTGTGAAGGCCAAGACCATAACAGGGTTCAAAAAATAACTAGATACATTCATGGAGGATAGGTCCATCAATGACTATTAGCCAGGATAGGCAGGAATGGTGTACCTAGCCTCTGTTTGCCAGAAGCTGGGTATGGGCGACAGGGGATGGTTCACTTGATGATTACCTGTTCTGTTCATTCCCTCTGGGGCATCTGGCATTGGCCACTGTCAGAAGACAGGATACTGGGCTAGATGGACCTTTGGTCTGACACAGTAGGGCCAGTCTTATGTTCTTCACAGACTATTACACTTACTGTTTTTCTCATTATACTTGATTCCTACAGAAATTCTATGTGACACAGGACAGATGTAGTAACCGCATATGGCATTCAGATCTTAGAATATCTGAGACTGCACACCAATAGTTGGAGAGATTAACATGTATTTGAAAGCAACCTATGAGCAGTAATTATTTTAACACAGACTGAACAGTTATTCAGTAACAAAGAAGCAGCCTTTATCAGCACAACTGGTTGGTCTCTTATTATTAGGTGGGGAAATTAGCACCGAATAGTCTAGAGGCAACTTGGAGAACATTAATAATAATGAAGCTTGTAAAACATCTGCCATTTCACACACTCCGATGTGGGTACCGGACTCTCAGAAAAGGTGGTGGGTTAGGGAAGAGGCACACTGGAGATTAAGATGCCAAGCGGGAGGAAAAATCAGGCACTAAGTGCTGGAGCTACTGATGCACATAGTCAGTACATGTTATACTGGAAGAGAGCCCAGGAAAAGTGATATAGGTGTAGGACAAAATCCTGCAAGGCAGTGTATTAGCACCCCACAAGAGTATAAAGTAGACATAGGGGAAATCATAGAACTATAAAAGCAGAGACTGGGATTTTCCTTTGCATTGGTATAAATGTCTGTTCAAATATAAATGTTGGATCAGGAATATGCAGTGGTGTAGCTGTGATGCTCCCAGGATATTAGAGAGGTGGTGAGTGAGGTAATATCTTTTATTGGACCAACTTCTTTTGGTGAGAGAAACAAGCTTTTGAGGAACATACAAAAATGAATATCAAATGTATCAAATCCTTTGGAGATTTGGTTTAGGAACAGTTCATCCTTACCTAAAGATTCCCTTGAAATGCTGCCAAAAGTCAATAGGACCTTAGGTTATCTGACATACGACTTACAGTCACGCAAGACACTGTGGCCCAGGGCAGCTTTAATGTCCAACACCTTGTTAGATTACAAAAAAAAAAAAAAAAGTTCTGAATTTTGTTTTTGAATTTGTGCAAGTTTAGGCTCAATCCTTTTTTCCCCCCTGTTCTCTGCTCCACTTCAGTCTTTCATATATAGAAAAGTATCAACGTGATCCACCAGCAGGTTTTACTAAGGCCTCTATATTTCAAATATCAGAGGTGGCAAATATTTCGAAAAGGTCTTTGAATCTTCTGTTTTAGGTGTTTCTAATGTCCCTTTCACCAAGTTATCCAAATGCCACAGAAGTCAAATTACTATCATTCAGTATATTCTTATTTCATCTCCTCTCTTTCTCTATCCTTCTCACTTGGTCCTTTCTCCCCATCTTTCTCCTTACTTTCTTCTCTCATCAGCCCCATCACATGCTGACCTTATGAAGGGGTGGTTATTGGAGCAAAGGTTTAGCAAAGAATTTCAGTCTGATCAATATCAGCTTTGGGCTCAATCTAATTTATTTCCAGTCATGTCCTGCCACTGAGAATGCTCTGCCTGTAGTTCCTGGGAGTCTGAACATGACACGGTTGTCAGATAGACAGGTCCTAACCAGTACAAGATCTTGGAGATTAGGATCAGGACTGAGTTTGATTTGAAAGTGACCGTGGAGAGTGCAGAGCACCAAAGAGATATAGTCACACTGGCCTTTGAAATTTAAGAAAAATGACTACTTCATGATGCCCAAATTGTAGCTTCTGTGTGGTGCCTGTATTAACCCCCATGTAAAGTGAGTTGCAGATAACCAGCCTGAAGGAGAGGAAGATGTGGATCGTAGTGCCAGGGTGCTAACTGGAAAGAAGAGGTCAATCTCCTGACCAACTGGAGGTGGTAAAAGGCATTCCTCCCTACACATCAGTGTGTCTCCATGTGTCAAGGCTGGGTATTACCTTTACAAATGGCAGCTAAACGACCTCAGTCATTGGTTATACCTGCTTATTGACAAGCTCTTCAAAGTATTTCCTTCTGCTTAACATCATCGCTTCTGCCTTCCCTAGATTTACTCTAGCCAAATAATGCCTTTCACTTAGACTATGTTCCGCCCCTTTTGTGATCGCTTTCTACAAACATTGCCGTGTACTAGTTTACAGGCAGGAATGTTCATGAAAACAGTGCATTTAAGCAGGTTGTCAAGACCATTTCCAGGAAGGGACTTGCTCTCATAAAAATCGAGTATTCTCACCAGCAGCCTCAGTCTGCTTTTCCAATTAGAGAACAGAATTAATACCACCACGTGGAAAATGCCATTTAACCAGCACAGCCTGAATTTTGGATATCAAAAACTTGCAACAAAATGCTCAAACCAGCAGTAATTATTCAACAAGCAATTCCAAACAAATATATTTGAGAAAACTTGACACTGCTCATGGACAATTCACAAATAGGGTTGAATTAATCCCATTTAATATTCTGTACCAATTCTCAAGCTCACTAAATAGTAAACACACTGCACAAAGTTGAGTTCTGATAGCTTCCCATTTAATTCATCTGAAGCACCAGATTTATGTTCGATGTAAATCCAATCCTGAATTTCCTGTTGACAGTTCCCATTACTGGAAGAGTGCCATACTGAAAGCCTTGGTCAGACAGCAATCTAAACAACAGGGATTGAATAGAATCACCTGACAAAATGTCCTAATGCATCAAAGCAACAGTTCCCCTTTATGGAGGAGGCCCTCCGATCAGTTAAATAGGGTAGAAATGTATTTGTAGGGGTAGTCAAAATTAAAAAAAAATAAAATACTTTTTTCCAATCAGAAAATGGCGGTTTTCCAATGAAATTTTCTTCAAGAAAAGGTAGATTTCAACAGAATTTTCCATTGGGAAAACCAAAATGAAATGTTCCCATTTACTCGAATATAAAGATTTTGTTCCAGGCTGACATTAATAATCTCTGTATCTGCCTAAGCCTGTGCAGTGCCTCACTGGCCTTGCAGTTCTGGGTCCTTTATGCCCCAATACTCTCCTACAGAACTACAGCTCAGCCACAAGAGGTGGCCATTGTGCTCTGTCAGAGACAAAGTGCAGTAGGGCAGCACAGTCTATGGGGGAGAATGGAGGCCTAAAGGACCCAGAACTACAACGCCAGTGAGGCACCACAGCAGTTCAGGTGGGTGCAGAGGTCAGTGTCAACTATAAATATGACACATTTTGATGTTTCTAAATCAATGTTTTTTAAACTTTTCGTTTTGTGAAAAAAGTTTCTGTATTTCAACTTTTTGCCCAAGTTGGAATGAAATTAAAAAAACAAAAACAAAAAAAACCACCTTTGAAATATCAGAATTTCCCATTGAACAAAAATTCCTTTTTTTCCAAATCAGCTCTACATGTATGTTTAGGGGTCACTATTTTATTTTGGAGCAAGGGGACACAATCGCCACATACGGGTCTTCAATCTTTGGGTACTTGCCAAAGCTTTTAATATTATTGCAAATCAGCTAGTCTTTCTTCCATTTTATTCCTAAAAAAAAGGTGAAAACTTTTAATAAGTAAATTACATATTATAACATCCTGTTTGGGAGGGGAGCATTTACGGAAGAGTTTAGCTTAACATACCATGCTAAAAAGATCTTATTTTAATAAGGTGAGAAAAGGGACTTTATCTGCTATGGAAACAACATAGGCTAGTGTCCTTAAACAACCATTAAAGGCACACAAAGTCATGGAAAAACTTCTGTTTAGGATCAGTTCTGCTTGTATATCATGTGTTTCACAGTCTGCCCTCATTCCTTTACTGAGGCTAGGGAATGGTGTAAACCAGAACCCATAGAATTAATAAAGTTCAGCTTTGTATCCCAGAATAAGAACCCAACCCTCTGTTTTTGGTTCTAAACCAGGGGTCGGCAACCTTTCAGAAGTGGTGTGCCGAGTCTTCATTTATTCACTCTAATTTAAGGTTTCGCGTGCCAGTAATACATTTTAACGTCTTTAGAAGGTCTGTTTCTATAAGTCTATAATATATAACTAAAGTATTGTTGTATGTAAAGTAAATAAGGTTTTTAAAATGTTTAAGAAGCTTCATTAAATTAAAATGCAGAGCCCCCTGGACCGGTGGCCAGGACCCGGGCAGTGTGAGTGCCACTGAAAATCAGCTCGCGTGCCGCCTTCGGCACACGTGCCATAGGTTGCCTACCCCTGTTCTAAACACAGGAAGGAGGCTATTTTTCAATCCTGGCTTCAGATGCTGTGGAAATCTTGCAAAAATAGATGTTCTCACATGATTTCAGCTAGAGATGCCATTTTGGACCAAAGTCTCACAAGAATAGCTCCACTGAATCCCAAACCCAAAGTGGATCTCACCCATCTAATTAATAAGAACTGAAGAGGGTCTGAACTAGAATTTAATTAGCCGGATCTTGGGCCCTGCTCCATTGAGAATACTCAGGGAAAGTGCTGGTGATGGATAGGAAAGTACGTCACAAACAGCTATCAGCAGCCTCACATCTTGAAGCCCTTGGGAATCTGCTCCCTTGTTAATGCACCTGTGGGAGGGATCTGAGCAAAACTGCTGCCCTCGCTCTGGTCAGGATCTTCTCCAGGGGTCAAACTAAGGGAAAGGAGTAAAGGGGCTCAGAGGGACCATCAATGGGCTCTAATGGGATTTCCCCTTTTGTCTTTTAGGGGTGTTGTCAGGAAAGTTAAGGGTGAAAAATAAAACAGGTGCAGAGAATAGGAGGGAGCAGAGACAGCAGACATTGTGAACTGTGGAAGATTTAACCATCTCTGACCCGTTAGGGAATTAACAGGGAAGAGGAGTGAAGTGGGCAATCTAGGAGATGGGAGAATGGAGGGGGGGTTACTCTTAATTTTAAAAATCTCACCCCATTACCAACCCCCTAAGAGAAAAGCTGTGGGTCCCCTTGACAGGTAAGTCTCTAATTAAAGTGCTGACAGGGATGTGTTTGCTCCATCAGACACACCAGATCTAAAAAGGTGTATTTGGTCTGGGTGTATTTGTATTAACATTTCCACATAAACTTCCTTTCTTGTAAATTATGCGACACCCATGATAGTCCCCTGGGCTCCCTTTGAAAGATTGGGGACTATCAATGTTTTTCCTACTCTTGGTGGAAGTGAATATTCCTTTACAAGAGCTCTAGCCACACGCAGTAGGGGAATTCTTAATATTCAGCTTTTGGGAGAATATTATTGTGTGCTACCAAAAAAGCCTGATTATTTAAAAAAAAAAAAATAAATAAAAATCTCTGTTTAACGCTCCCAGGATTTCAAAACAGTTTTAAAATAATGGTGTTTTGCTGAGGAGAAAAGGCCTGTGAAATTTAATCCATAATGGGATAGATGGGATTCTCCATCACTGGCTGAGTTTAACTTAGAAATGGAAAGATTTGCTTGAGCTCCGTGAGACGTTTTGGGCTCAGTGTAGGAATTATTGGAAGAAATCCTCTGGCCTGTGTTATGCAGGTCAGACTAGATGCCATAATGATCCCTTCTTGCACCTATGACTCTTTGCAACTGCTTTGTGTTACTGAAAAAGTGCAAAAGGGAATAGATTTAGAACCCGGAGGATTCGCCCTCTTTAAAGGGACATTTTCCCTCTCCCACTTAGCTCATCTTGGCTGAATTAGAGGGTCTAGCCCCATGTCTCTATAGTGGGCAAAACCAAACCCTGAATCCAAATCATCGGGTTTCAAAATCCAGATCTGAACTCTCCCAAACCAGGAGATATTTCAGATTTGGCCCACTACAGAGAGTGGTTTGAGCTGCTAACTTGGATCCAGATCTAAGAGTTTGGTTTGAGTCCACCTCACTAGGAATACTTGCGGAAAGAAAGCGTATGCTAGTCATTCCCCACCTAAAATCGTAATACTCCACGACATCTCAATCATCTTCACAGCAATTAACAGGAATGCCACAAAGCACATTATTTTGGTGGGCTCATAATGCCAGGTCTACATGCTTTTGCATATTAAGCTAAGGAGCAGTCTGAAGGGCGGTTCTGATGGCATAGCACAGTGGTACAGAGTGAAGGAACAAGAAAGCTGCACACAAAGGGGATAAGATATCTGAATTGTAGGGCCTGCCTACACTACAGTTCAAGTTCAGACTACGGGGTATGAATAGCAGTGTGCACAAAAAAGTGCTGCACTGTAATTCCCCCGCGTGGATGCTGCAGGCATGAACTAAAAGGTTCCTAATCTAGTCCTGTTTGAAAGTGGACTGTGTTAATGCAAAAACAGGAACCTTTTAGTTCACACCCACAGTGTCCACAAGGGGGAGCTACAGCACAGCACTTTTGTGTGCACTGCTACCCACGCCCCCGTAGTCCAAATTGCAGGGCAGTGAAGACATGTTCTCAGAGTTATGTATTTATGACATCAGACCTCTTCTTTAGAATGTCTATTACACAATTCATTTCCCTCTGCTGTTAATTCTGCAACACAGCTTTGAAATATCCAGTCTCATTAGTATGCTTCTGAAATCCACAATGCATAAAGAACAAATGCTGGGCTGGCTCAGAGACCTAGCAATCAAGCTCTGCTTTGTCATACAGGAGACCCAGCTTTGATTCTATATCCTTTGCTCCTTTGTTTGAATCTGCAATCCTTACCCATGCAGAGTAGCACTTAAGCACGGGTAGAGCTGGTCGTGACGGGTTGGACCCCTTGGGAAGTCACTTGATGTGCTGAGATACCACTGAGTCTACCTGTTCTGCCAGCATGGGCTCCCTTTTACTTGTCTTGCTGAGCCAGGCTCTTAAAACCTCCTCTAACACACACACAGGCAGGGCCACACCCAGCTGCAGATCAGCTCTGGGAAGACTCAGCTTAAGGGACTTGCTCCAGCATTCAGATGTCCACTTTCCTTAGAGTACAGATCTAAAGATATATTATATTCACCTCTTCCCTCAATGTGGAAAAGGGTATGCACAATTTCTCGCCCTCCCTCCCCCAGTTAGAAATCACATAAACTGGGTTGTATTATAAACCAGAAATAAACTTATTAACTATGACAGGTGTATTTTAAGTAGTTAAGGAGGTAGCAGACAGAACAAGGCAGATCACCAAGAAAATAAAACACAGCTCACAAACTAAGCTTAATACACTAAAGAAACTGGCTACACGTGAGTTCTCACCCTAAATGTGGTTCTAATAATCTTTTTCGCAGGCCAGATGCCCTTCCAGCCTGGACCCGATGCCCTTCCAGCCTGGACCCAGTTCTTTCCCCCGTTCAGTCTTAGTTGTTTCCAGCAGTCATCTTGGTTGGGGTAGCAGGGGAGAACTCACGACCTGGATTACCTCACTCCCCACTCTTAAATAGGATTTGCATAAGGCCGGAGTCCTTTGTTTCCTAGTTTGACCCCCCTTCCCTTACAGTGGAAAGTTACAAAAGTGCCAGGTAATGTTTTAGTATCAGGTGACAAGACCACTTGAGTCTGTATGGCCCTTGTAGCCATTCTTCACAGGCTGACCCACACGTTCACAGGAACTAAGCTCTTTCACAGTCCATTGTCCTTGTTGATGGGCCATCCGCCCTGTCTGGCTTTTCCATCGTTGTACCTGAAGTGTTGGCAGTGGGCGTCACCCAAAGTAGCATAGTTGAAATATAGATACATAGTCAATATTCCTAACTTCAGATACAGAAATGATACAGGCAAACAAATAGGATAAATCTGTTAGTCTTTAAGGTGCCACCGGACTCCTTGTTGTTTTTACAAATATGACCTACTGAATGCGATTATCCTAACCTTTCCAAGGAAATCTCACATGAGCCATCTTGCATAAAGTATCTCTCAGTTATGTCATATTCATGTCATAAGCATATTTTCAGAAAGAATATGGGAGTGAAATGTCACACTGGTCAAAAATATTGGAATGAAAAATGTGTCAAAAATGACCTTTTTTCTGAAATCAAAAATTATGACATTTTCAACTAAATTGGAAAAAAACCAACAATACAGGCTTGGTTTGTTTTTTCCTTCCATTTTTTGGTTTATCGTGTTTCCTCCTCCCCACAACTTTGTCCCCTTCCTTCCTCACCTTTTTCCACTGGCAACATTTTTAAATGAAAACAAAGGAAGGAAAAGGGGGGGGGGAAGGGATGAGAAATGAAAAACTGGAAGTTCAAAAGTGAAATTTGTTAGAAATTCTCTCAAAAGTTTAGAGAAAAGAAAAAAAATATGTTCCTTTTTGAAATATGCAGAATGAAAAAGGCTTCAAAATTTTCACAATACTCCCACCCCGTTTTTTGGCTAGCTCTACACACCAGTAGTACCAACACCTATCAGAGTAAGTAGGGGTAGCAGAGTCTTGCACTGACAGGGGTAACCTCACTTCACTCAGTGATCTCTCAATCAGCTGATGAAAGAGTTTCCAGGAGAAGTTTATCAAACCATTCACTACAGCTAGTCAGAACGTTTTTGACAAAATGAAATGTTGGCAAATAGTGCTGTTTTGTTGAAGCCTAAACATTTTATGGAGATGCATCAGTGTCAAATAATTTTTCATAGGAAAGGTAGGTAGGTAGGTGTGGGTCTCCTACATCCCAGTGCCCCAACCACCAATACAACCCTCCCCCCCCCTTTCCAAATCAAAAAGTTCAGGTTTCTATCCAAACGATGGACATTTCACAACACAATTCTATTTTTGCAAAAACATTAGAAAGGGTTTGGTTTTGTTCCAATGTGGAATGCAAACACGTTTAGAAATCTAAAAAGTTGTTGCCAAACAGAATAATAGTCAACCCCTGGTCAGTTTTGCTATACACCCAGAAACATGTTAGCCTTGCTGCAGGACCTTTAAGCTGACAGTGGCAGATCCATAGCACGAGAGAGAGAGAGAGGGATCAAGAGCCTTATTACCCACAGGAGATTGCAAGGAGATAATTTGTTTAGTACAGGATTGTTACATATTGGCGGGGAGGGGTTAATATATTAAGCTTTAAGAATTTCCAAATATTGGAATTCCATTTTTAGAGTATGTAACGCTCTCACAGACAAGTATGTCAGCTATAAATCAAAATATAACAGTGTGAATTATGTTTCATAGCATCTTGAGTAATGTATTCGACTGTAAGGGCTAGTCTACACTAGAATTGCTACAGCAGCGCAGCTATACCGATGTAGCTGAGCCACTGTAACACTGTTAGTGTAGACGCTCTATGCCGATGGGGGGGGGAAGCTCTCCCATCGGTATAAATTATTCCACCTCCTCGAGCGACGGTAGCTATGTCAGCGGGAGAGCGTCTCCCACCAACATAGCACTGTCTACACTGGTGCTTATATTGGTGTAACTTACATCACTCAGAGGGGTGAGTTTTCCACACCCCTGACCCACTTAAGTTATATCAAAGAAAGAACTCTTGTGTTCAAGCCCTAAGTTTTAACAAAACACAACGCTGGCTCTGATACAGTGGTTAAGACACAAATACTACAATGCTTTGGTAACAAGACAAGGGCTCCTAGAGTCTGCTCACATCCTGTGTGCTGATCCTAGGAAGAAGGAGCCTCTGGTAATTGCTCAAGGGAGCTGATGGAATGACCTGTTTTGTTAGCACATTCCCACTTCTTTAGTCAGACTATTGTCTAGGATGTCACTCCAATGGCACGGATGTTCTTCTAGAACCCCTTCCCAATGCTTTTGGTCTTTGCCAGCTATTTACCCCATCCAAAGGGCTCTATTGCTTGGAATACCTCAACAGTGTCACACTACTCCATGCAGGAACTACAAAAGATCATGAATCGGGCTTCTGCATTCATTTTATCAACTGCAGGTGCATCTTCTCTTTAGGTCAACATCACAGGAAAAAGGGAGAGAGGTGGAAGCTTCATGTCAACAAGTCCTTCTGCCTAATTCATTAGGAGTTGGCCATCTTCCATACATAGCCAAGAGCACAGGCACCACCCAAACCTCTGCCAAAAAAGAGAGCCTTATATACAGAGTGGATATCTAGAATCCATGCTTTCTAGGGCCCATGCCAAAGAGCATTGGGCTCATAAGTCAATTGGCTCAGAAGGTACCAATTTGTAGAAGCCCAGGAAGGTTCCACAGCCAGCACCCGTAGAATTAGGATTACTGATGAATAGATCTCTTAGAGGTTAGGCCTGCACTAGTCCAGACTGAAACAGCTGTGTCATGGAAACAGCAGTTAATGTACTCTTAGGATGGCAGAACTAGCTTACCAATGCATATCACCATGCCACCAAGGTACTGACCTCCCATCAACTCACATTTGTTCCACACCTGCACAACCTTCCTATGTCCCTTTGACCAGGATATAGAAAGTTGCATATTGCTGCACCATTGAGCCTTATGTATTTCTCACGTGGTTCCACTGGAGAAGAGTGCAAGATGAGGATTTTTTTTTTTTTTTAAAAGGAGTTTCCAATCAAAATACATTCATTTTTTATTTTTCCAGAGCTATTATGGCTAGAGGATTGCAATTATTTTGCTTAATGATTTCTCATGTTCATTCACTGCTGGAAGTAAAATCATCTAGTGGTGCTTCTGACTCTTTTCTGGATGGAACAGTCTGAAATCATTTATTTTAAATACAACCCCCAGATAGGAATTACCTGGATCATCTCCTCCTTAGCAATATGGTCTCCTGTGTAACTGGGGGAGGGAAGGATCAAGCAGTGTTATTTTTTCCTGTCATCTTAAGTGTTTTATTTCAGGGCATCAATGACAACAAAGAATCTTATTGGCAGCATTAAATTCTTTAACATGCCTGATGTTTATACTCCAGGAGGAAGATGGATAGTTGATGGGGGATTTATTGGAACTCTGATACTGGAAAAAGGGTGAGAACTGACTGCTCCATTCTATTGTTTAAGCTTACGCTACCAAAAAATGCTTTCAAAAAGATCATTCATGGACGCAGCAGGCACCCATTTCAAATCAGTCAATAATTGCTTTGTACTGAGGCATTAATACAATTTTTATCTCCAGGAAGTTATCTTTAATGTTAAGATTCCATTTTGTTTGGGGAGTTTTGAAGCCACTGAAAGCATTCAGACGAGTTGGGCAGAGCAGACAAGAATTGGGCTTTGTGGTCTTATCCGGTTTTCTAGGTATTACTTTACATTTTGGGAATCTCTATCAGTTCTGAAAGATAACATTTTATTCAAAAGTTGGAGAAAGCTTTCCAATTGCAGAAGATTACAATTCATTATTGGAACACTTTCACCGCTTGCTGTTACAGTTGTGGGTCTTCATTCCCCTTTTTATTTACATTTTTGTCTAAGCATGTAAAGATTAAGTAATCAAGTTTTGCTTCTGCAATTTACCAGGCATTGAGTCTATCCCCAACCTACATGCAGGCCACAGGATTAGAACATAACCCCTCTTTGCCCCAGTGTACCAGTTTGGGACCATAGCATCTGCGCAAGTGGAGACTCAGTATCTACAGCCCATCTTCAATGGCCTCTGCAAAACCTGCAGGGAATGCAGAGGTCCCTCGTGCATATCCACTCTACTAGCCAACCCTCCACCTCCAAAGAGTAATGGGCTTAACTTGCATGAAGGACCTTGTACGAGTCATTTTCATCCAATGTGAAATGCTTTGTTAGAAGCATTAGCAAAAATTATTCAAACCAAAGGCATCAATTCTGCATATTTAGACTGAACATTCAGAATGCAGGAACAAAAAAGGTGTCATGGGATAAAACTCAATTACAATATATGGCATTGTGGGGTTTTTTTAAACTGTCTAGTCAAACTAGTCAATTACCAGAAAGAGTTGAATATAGTTTCAGGCAGTACACCTGCCCCCAATTCCCTGTGCTAATTTTTGTGATTTTACAAGCACATTTGCCTAATTTTTTAAACAGTTTCCCCTGTTGCTGTGGGAAAGTCACACAGACAACAGGAGATACTGACTGACTACCTATGAGAAACATGGAACAGACTATCTCCAAACGGCTGTCAAATACACATAATAAACTAAAAACTGAGATTTTTCCCCCCCTCCCTCCCTAACTGCTTTCAATGACAGTAACCTTAGATATTCCTTGTAACAATAAAAGGTAAAAAAAAAAAAAAATTCAGGCAGAAGTCTGACTTAAACTGATGGCAATCCTTAAAAGGCAAATACTGCCTTTGTTGCACATGGTTCTAGAACACGAAAGCCCCAGATAACATGAATGGTCTGTATTAGAAACATACAAATATCAGAAACACTTATGAAAAGCATTTTATAAAAAGGACTTTTATAACGGGGCACTCATTTAGTAAGCTTTAAAAACCTACCATCTTCTTTCACTCCCACAAAATAATGGTCTACGTGCCATAAAACAAACATCACTCACAAAGTCCCAGCTGTTCCAAAGCACCTACTAACACTTCCCTTCTGGAGAATAAGGCATAATTCACTACACCTAGTTCTTTTCCTTTTCAAAGCCTAAAAGGAAATATTTTAAAGAAGAAAATGGTACTAAATGTCAACAAAGGGGGTGGGGGGAAATATCCACTATAAAATAAACTGCTGGTGTGATAGAAGACTTATGGTGGAATGGAACAATATTTAATACATGCTAAATTCAAAACTGAAGGTGTCGAATACCTCGCAGAACAAATTAAAATGGACTTTCAGTACTAAGCACTTTGACTCAGCATGTTTTCACTTAACACAAAGTTCTACAATAGAAAATAAACAAGGAAGTTATTCTGGTAAAAGGTCCACACACCATTTGGGTCTTGCTGAACACTAGCAGCTGCTTTGAGGCAGGGTTTGTGGGGTTACTGAGCCTTCTGGTGCCAGCTGGTTTTATTAACATATTGAATCCATATCTGATTTAGTCATTTGTCCACTGCTCTTCCGGTATATTGACCATCAGCATCATCAGAACAAACTATGGATCAAGTTCCTGAATTGGATATAGCACATATTACAAATTTAATTTCAGGATGGTGGCATTTATTTGATTACAAAATTTCACTGGCTATTTTCTCAGAAGATCCTAATCCACGGCTATTCAACCTGACACACAGTTTCATAGCATCATACTACATAGAGTAGCTTTAAACTGACAACTGGAGCAGTGTGATGTAGGGAGCTTACAAAGATCAAAAGAATCAAGAATTATTGAAAGGTGTCAGTGTGGGCAGAGGGGGTGGTGGGATCTAGTGGAAGGAGTTAGTCTAAGTCACTGTTTACCACAAAATCTACTCTTTTTTTGGCAGCCTTTTACTGATAAATATCAGCTTAATCCTCAAACCGGAAGCTTCGATTATGGGATTAACGTCAACCAATATACAGCATAATAGAAAGCAAAACTACTTTCCTTATGGAGGTGCTAAATCAGCCTCTCACTGCTGATTTTTCTGGCATCACAAAGACAGGCTAACTACCCTGCGGGGGAGCAGGGGAAGGTTCCTCATTTCAAGTACATAAAAGGTTGTTACAAGGAGGAGGGAGAAAAATTGTTCTCCTTAACCTCTGAGGATAGGACAAGAAACAATGGGCTTAAATTGCAGCAAGGGCCGTTTAGGTTGGACATTAGGAAAAGCTTCCTGTCAGGGTGGTTAAGCACTGGAATAAATTGCCTAGGGAGGTTGTGGAATCTCCATCATTGGAGATTTTTAAGAGCAGGTTAGACAAACACCTGTCAGGGATGGTCTAGATAATACTGAATCCTGCCATGAGTGCAGGGAACTGGACTAGATGACCTCTCGAGGTCCCTTCCAGTCCTACAATCCTATGATTCTATGCTGTATGTAAGAAGAGACTTTTGCAAGCAGTAGAAATCACAGCATTAACATGCAGATTTTTTTTTAACGTGTCCTGTGCTACCTACAAATGAAATCAATGGCAAATCCATGTATGTTCATTGTATCTCACCCAGAGCTGTAGACAAGGAGAGAGAGAGAGAGAGAGCGCTGTGACAGATATGACAATTTCCTGCCTTACTGAATTAAGTTTAAGTATCTTTGCGGTCCATTGCACTAAATGCAAAGATTATTATATTACTGTGAAGTGGGTCTGTATATAACCTCTCTACCGGGAAGATGTGATGTGAGGCCCGGGTGACCAAAGGACTACCTTGAACAACGTGCCAGACAAGAACGGACTTTTGGCACAATACATGTGAAGTAGATTTCCTGGGAAATATCAACGAGGAGGTGAATGCAAATACACAGCCTTTCGAAGCAAGGAGGGGATCTTTGTCTGCTGATCGCCTGTTACGCGTAGGGTTGCCAACTTTTTGATCACAGAAAATCGAACACCCTTGCCCACCCCCTTGTGACGGGTTGGATCACAGAAACCCCCTTGGGAGCTGCCAACTGATGTGCAAAGGCTACCTCTGTTCCTGTTCTCCCTGCCAGCTCAGTGGCTTCAGCTCCCTGTCTTGGTGAAGCCAGACACACCCGTCTGCTCCAGCACAGACTCGGGGTCTGAATTACCTGTCCCAAAGTTGCAGGTTTACCTGAAAACAGTTCACAGAAGTGTGCTTGTCTTTAGCACTCAGCTGCCCAACTTCCAATGGGGTCTAAACCCAAATAAATCCGTTTTACCCTGTATAAAGCTTATACAGGGTGAACTCAAATTGTTCGCCCTCTATAACACTGATAGAGAGATATGCACAGCTGTTTGCTCCCCCAGGTATTAATACATACTCTGAGTTAATTAATAAGTAGAAAGTGATTTTATTAAATACAGAAAGTAGGATTTAAGTGATTCCAAGTATAACAGACAGAACAAAGTAAGTTACCCAGCAAAATAAAATAAAATGCGCAAATCTATGTCTAATCAAACACTGAATACAGATAATCTCACCCTCAGAGATGCTTCAGTAAGTTTTTTTTCCAGACTGGACACCTTCCAGGCCTGGGCACAATTCTTTCCCCTGGTACAGCTCTTGTTCCAGCTTAGGTGGTAGCTAGGGGATTCTTCATGATGGCTCCTCTCTCCCTCTGTTCTCTTCCACCCCTTTATATATCTTTTGCATAAGGCGGGAATCCTTTGTCCCTCTGGGTTCCCCCACCCCTCACTGGAAAAGCACCAGGTTAAAGATGGATTCCAGTTCAGGTGACATGATCACATGTCACTGCAAGACTTCATTACTCACTTGCCAGCACACACATATACAGGAAGACTCACAGGTAAATACAGCCATCTGCAGACAATGGCTCTGGTTAATGGGAGTCATCAAGATTCCAAACCACCATTAATGGCCCACACTTTGCATAATTACAATAGGCCCTCAGAGTTATATTTTATATTTCTAGTTTTAGATACAAGAGTGGTACATTTATACAAATAGGATGATCACTCAGTAGATTATAAGCTTTGTAATGATACCTTACAAGAGACCTTTTGCATGAAGCATATTCGTTACATTATATTAACTTATGTTTTTATAAAACTATTCCAATTACATTATATTCACTTATGTTTTTATAAAATCATATAGACTGCACAACATCACACCCCTGCCCTGAGGCCTTGCCCCTTCTCCGAGGCCCCACTCACCACTCAGTCCATCCTCCCTCCCTCCATTGCTCGCTCTCCCCCACCCTTGCTCATTTTCACCGGGCAGGGGCTGGGGTACCGGAGGGTGGGGAGGGGTCCGGCTGGAGGTGCAGGCTCTGGGGTGGGGCCAGTGATGAGGCGTTTGGGCTGCAGGAGGGGGCTCCAGGCTGGGGGCTGGGGCCAAGGGGTTCGGAGTGTGGAAGGGGGCCCCCGGCTGGGGTTTGGGATGCAGGAGGGGGAGGTGGTATGAACTCTGGCTGGGGGTGCAGGCTGTGGCATGGGGCCAGGGATGAGGGGTTCAGGGTGCAGGAGGGGGCGCCGGGCTGGGGGTTTGGGTGCGGGAGAGGGTGTGCGGAAGGGAGTTTGGGTGTGTGAGGGGGCTCAGGGCTGGGGGAGGGAGTTTGGATGCAGCCTCCTGGCAGTGCTTACCTCAGGCAGCTCCCGGGAAGTGGCTAGCATGTCCGTCCACCTCGGGGGCGGCCAGGTGGCTCTGTGTGCTGCCCCCACCAGCAGGCGCCACCCCCACAGCTCCCAGCCAATGGGAGCTTAGGAGCCAGCACTCGGGGCGGGGGCAGCGCGCGGAGCTCCTGTGGCCATGTGACCACCCCCAAGCTGGAGGAACATGCTGGCCACTTCCCGGGAGCTGCACCGGGGAACCGGGCAGGGAGCCTGCCAGCCCTGCTGTGTCACCAACCGGACTTTTAACGGCCCGGTCAGTGGTGCTGACCAGAGCCGCCAGGGGCACTTTTTGACCGCGTGTGCCAGTCGAAAACCAGACACCTGACAACCCTCGTTACAAGAGGCCAAGTTCAATGGTCCAAGCCGTATAAGAGAGATTGAACTAGTCATGGTTGGCCTTGTTCTGAAACCGAGACAGTTATAAACTTTTAACCATGGGGAAAACCCAGTTGTGGTTTCTGAAGAACCAACTCCCAGCAGAGTCCGAGATTGGGGCAGGGATGACCTCTGGTAAGCTTTTTGCATGCGTGTAGGTTCTTTTATTGTTTTAAACACGTTTTCTCTGAAATGCTTTCACCTTAAGAATAAATGTGCTTGTTTATAAAGAGTTGTGTGGTAACAACTTTGGGAAATTACCCCTTTCTTAACCTCTGAAGAGAAAGCAAAGCACAGACGCTGGGGTGTAAGGCAGTCTGGCTTGCTGGGGATATCACATGGCAGGCAGGGAAACTGCAGCCTGGAAACCCCCCAGTCAGGAGGAAGACACCCCAAGATCTCTGCCTAAGTGAGGTGATGGCTGAGGAGCTGGGACCTAGAGTGGATGCCCTCAAGGGACCATGGAGGGGGAATAGAAGTGCAGTTGCCTTAAACTGCAACATATGCTCCTTTTTCTTTCTTACAAAGAAAGATTCTCCTTATGGTTCAGTATTTCAAAGATACAGTGATATGCTAACTCAGTAAAGTGGTATAGAGAAGCCGCAACAACACCCCAGAGCAACTCTCTCTACTGGAGTGATTCTTCCTCTCCAGGGAAATGAATTCACCCTCTGGCAGAAAATTGAGATGTGAACCAGAGAAATTGAAAAATCTAATGCCTAGGGCACTAATCAAGTCCTGCAGAGGAAAGGGAACCCTTTAAACGAGTAAGTAGTGCTCTTAACTCTTTCTTTTCAACTTTTTTTTAAAAGAAAGTCTTGCACTTTTCAACCACTCAGATGAATGAGACTTGGAGCTACTGTAGATGGTGCTGTGTGGGAGGGAATTCATTCTCTGGCAATCAAACGCCACCTGCTTTTTGGGAGCATAGCTTAGGTCAGCAAAGATTATGCCCCTTGATATACTGACAAGGATTTTACATTCTCTGAGAGCCTGTCTCAACCCATCCCTCCTGCTTTTATAAGACATCTCAAAGGCTTTATTATTTTAAAAATTCAAAGGGGTTTTAATAGGACCATATTTATCATCTTCAGCCTTCAGGTTAGAATAGGGGTGGTTTTCAATATCTTCTTGCTCTACTTTAAAAAGTATCTGTATGTCAGACAGCACCCTAAATGCCTTGTCTAGAGGTAGGGAGTGTGCTACATAAAAATCAATATTATACCACCTCCAGAGACAAGGGTCAAAAACTCACCACACAAATGGAAGCATAGAGAACACAACTGAGACCCTGCATCAGAAGGGAGACATTAGGAGCACAGCAAGGGGATTTGCATGTCACAATTGTGGCAAAGTTGTGCGGGGCAATCTACACACCACAGTTGAGAGTTTCGAAGCTCACTATGGCATGCGAGCCGCACAACTCCCATTGAAATTACTGGGAGTTGTGTGGCTCAATCTCTTAGGCAGCTCTGAACATCTCAACCTATCTGTTGGCACCATGCCCAGTTCTGGAAGCTATAAAACTCAGTTTCCCACTTCAAAGAGCAGGCAAATGCAGCTCCACAACTAAAAAATAAAACAAGAAACATACTACAGAAAGCCAACCACTACAAACCCTACTCAGCACTTTCCTTACTGTATATCTTTATAATAATGTATTGTAAGAAATGCCAGCTTGCATTTTGGATGCACTATTTTGCCTTCACACACAAACCAACCCCTCCCACTGAAGTGAATTTCAGTCACATGCATACGTGAGGCCAGAATATGACCTTTAATGTGCTGAATATACAGACATTTTATGAGACTTAATGAACTTGCACAACCTATAATTCAAAACCTTAATGACTTTACCATCCTACAAAGATATTTGGGGGAAATGGATAAACTTTGTTAGTTCTGTTATTTTTACACAAAAATAATGTCAGAGGGGAAAACAACGTGTTGAAGAGGAGTTTCACAAATTTGTGTACTTTGCAGAAAAGGTCTGATTCATTCTCTTCCTGCTCCAATATATTTATTGATTTTTAATTATATGTGCAGTACATTTCATGAACACCACACAAATACCTGGGGAATGTTATTTTACTATCTAGATATTTCAAACATGAGACTGAAAAAGGAACAAACTAAAATGGGGTTTGTGACCCTTTATAGAATATGTCGAAGTAGAGTAGGCAAAAACACTGGCTACACTGAAAATGTTAAAACTCCCATCGGCAACAATGGGGCTAAGATTTCACCCAGTAACTTTAGATTTTGAAGGACAATCTATTAACTGGAAGTGTGATGAACCAAGTACAATAAATCACAAGTCTGGAGGGGTGGGGGAGAGGTTATTGGTAAGTTTTAAAGTTTGAGAGGTGTCTAGATCTGAAGAAATTTCCAGACAAGTAGTCTATTATTCCAAGGATATCACTAAAGCATAAAACTTTAAGATCTACATTTGAACCCAGATCTGATTTGGGAGTCTCTAGATAGACAGAACTAGAACCCCAAATCCTAATTCTCCAAATGTAGGGTGTCATGCCGTGTTTTGAAACCCACAGATCCAAATTTAGTGACCTACACACAGGCCCATTTTTTAAGTGAAACAACTGAAAAATACTAGGCCAAATTCTCCTCTCGCATAGTCTGCGGTAAATAAAAGTTAAGTCCACTGAACTCAATGGAGGGATGTAATACTGGTGTAAGATGGAGAAGAATTAGACCCATAGTGTTTTTATCCCATATTTCCAACCCTGTCCTGCCTTCACAGACTAACAACATGTTTGAGAAATGGTCCCACTTGAATTGCAGACTTCTAGGTGTAATGGAGAATTATTTTAATCGCCTTTTCTGAATAATATGCAATGAAATCTTGATTATAATTTTCTTTCAAGCTGCACTGTTAAAAATTTTGTCAGCTGCTTTGAAATGGTCTTTGCTTTTCTGGCCTGGCTTCTGGCAATCTAAGTGGCTGTCATCACGGCAGGAGCAAGCCGGCTTGATAAGATTATAATTTTGTTTACATTGTGCTATATGATGCCATGCTGAGTACAGTGCAAGGAAAATGGCACTTGACAGCATGCAATGCATGCGTTCACTAAAATGTGAGATTTCTTTCTTCTTTTCTCTTTTTTTCTTCCTTGGAACTGCTTGGTTTTGGCATTTATTCTTAATGGCAAAGAACAATGTGGGTTAACGCATTTCTTCGCTTGAACTTGTTGCAATAAAACCTGTAATGGTATTTTCTGACACCAAATCAGATATATGCAGCATTCGGAAAACAGCTATTTATTGAAGCGGGAATACAATACTAAGGCTGCAAGTCGTCTCCTGCAAACAAAGTATCAGAAGTAAATTTGGCTAGTGTGCACTTCTAGACTGAAGCAAGCAAGGCAACAGGAACTGCAGAGTTTTAAACTTCCCAGCTCTGACTTGCTTTAGGCAGGTTATTTAGCCTGTCTGTGTTTCAGTTTCCTCTGCTGTAAAATGGGGATAACACTGCCTGCCTTAACAGGGAGTCAGGAGACTGTTAGCATTTGTACATCACTATGTAAATGCTCAATATTTTTGCAGCAGTCACCATTACTTTTGGGGATGGTTATGATGTGGTGGTTCAGACTATGTTATCAAGCTTACAGCTGTAGAGGACTCTCCACTCCACAAAGACAACACTCCAACAAAGAGTGGTGTGGAGTATAAGTTGCTTCTGAGGAATCAAGGGGTCTCTTGCCTTTAGCCTGGTCCTGGTGAAGGCACATCTGAGGTTTCCTGTTTAGTCAGGAGGAGGGGGGACCTGTGTTTCCCTCTAGCTCCCTGCAGAAAGGTACACATCAATTGTGCCTCCTTCCGTCCTTCCCAACTGGCACGGCAGAGCTGCCAAGTATCTGTGCAAGGGATAAAGTTGCACATTGAACTTAGGACTTTGCAGTGGAATAGAGTGGATAGTGTTTGTGGGGGGGGTCAAACTATAGGCAGGATGATGAATCCTTGTGAGTTGGGGTGAGGGAGGAGCAGAGGGCTGTTTTCACATTGCATAGAATGTTCCTTCTGGTTAGTTAACAAGAAGGGTCTGAATGGAGTTACCTCAAGTCCTCTTCATAGGCAGGTTAGAATGGGCACCGCACTCCCAAGGTTCTGCTGAGATAGAGATAATCCCCCTGCCAAGATTTAGCCTCAGCAATAATGCAAGAACTAGATAACGCTATAAAAACAGACATAAGAGGAAAGATTACAAGTCAATTCTGTACTGTAGGAAAAGGGTGTTGTCCCTTTAAAAAGTAAGTCCCCTAGTGGTGCTCACATATTTTATGTTTTAAAAAGACACTAGATGCCAGCCAGAGCAGCAGTACACAGCTAGGCCAGGCACATCTGTGTGTATTTCTTCATATTGCAGTGTGTAAGCCAGGGTCTGCATGAACTTTCCCCTGACATCTAGTGACGAACTGGGGTGGAAGAGGAGCAGACCGAATTTGCATAGACACACCTACTCTCCCTAGGTGTTCAGCAGACAGCTGCTGCTTTGCCAAAGTGATCCATTTTGGCTGGTTTTGGGTTACAATTCACTTTAGTATTGAATGCGGGGTAATAAAATGTTTTTATCCTTATTGCATGAGTAAAGGGCAGAAGAACTGTATTTAGCAAGCCCTGATCAAAAGGGATGGTCCTAAACCGAATCTCACCTGCTAAGCAGGGTAGGGATGCGGAGTGGCGTGTTAAAGGGACATCCATCAGACTTCCAACTGCAGGGTGGGAAACTGAGTGAGGCAAATGCCACTGCCCAACCTATTGTGGTGTGGGTGTTTGCTAATGGTTTCATGCGTTCGAATCGTGGTTGTGGTGTTTTGCCAAATTAATGCTGGATTCCCTTTTCCTTTTAATAAAAGTTCTCTTTTGTTATACACAGACTCTGGGCTTGCCTACACACACAGCGCTGCAGCTGCACCACTGTAGTGCTAACCCTAACTGTAGTGCTAACCCTAACCCCAACCCCGTCAGCTTAGGTACGCCACCTCCCACAGAGACAGTAGCTATGTCGACAGGAGAAGCCATCCCATTGCAATAGCACGGTCTACACCAGGAGTTTGGTAGGTATAACCCTGTCACTCAAGGATGTGGATTTTTCACACCCCTGAGCAATGCAGTTATACCAATCTAAGTCTGTAGCGTAGACCAAGCCTCAGTGCTTGCGAGTGCAGAAATCTCTCCTCTTTGGGGAGATCTACACTGCAAAGCAAAACCTGCAGCTGGCCCGTGCCCACCAACTTGGGTTCACGGGTTCGGGCTGTGGGGCTGTTTCGTTGCTGTGTAGACTTACTTCCAGAACGGGGATGGAGTCTATGCTCTGGAATCCTCCCATTCCCCAGGGTCCTAGAGCAGCCTCCAGTCCAAGCCCGGAAGCCTACACAGCAGTGAAATTGCCCCGCAGCCCGAGCCTGAGCTGGCTGGCATGGGCCAGCCACAGGTATTTCTTTGCTGTGTAGACATACCCTAAGAGGGGGCCAGGAGTTGTGTTTATTTTTCCCAGATCACTGGGTGGGGACTCAAGCCAGTTCTGTTTTGTATGGTTAAGAGCAGCGGGCTTACAAATGTAAAGAGCAAAAGACAACAGTTTTCTTCACAGACCAAATGCTGATGGTGGAGGTGTTAAAAGAAGGAGCAAGAATGCATCATCATACTGTTTTTTAACCAAGTAGGACAAAATATGTGACACTTCTGTCAAAGGATAATAGAAACTATTAGATAAATTTAGACCTCCCCCCGCCGCATGCAGGATTGGCTCTTTTGCTGTGTGTTTTCCAATGCAATATTTTGGTTCAGAACAAAAAATTAATCAAGCCACTAGAAAGCACCGACCAGGAGGTTCCCTGGTAGAATTTTCCAATTGCTGTGTGAGGAAAGTATACTGATTCCATTAAGAAAGCCAGGAGTCTCTGTGCATAACCACCCACATACATTGCTTCGAGAACTGACACTGCAGTCCGGACCGGCAAGCAGAAAAGAAAACCTATCTTGTCGCCTGACATGACAAATTGTCAAATTTAGATCTCACAGACTAGGACCAGTCCCCACTGTAATGAGAAAAGGGGACATTCTACCATGCAAAGAAAAAAGCATCATTAGAATGTGTTTTGTTTTGTTTCTTCCAGCCATCGTCAATTTGCTAAGCTGGAGTAAAATACATCACAGAAGGCTCAGTTCAGGCCTTATTGACCCAAATGACAGTCAATGCAGTGCATGAGTCTCCAAGCATGACTAGAGGCTTAAATAATGGGACCTACGACCACCAAGACACGAGAAATAAAAGCTTAGGCAAGACACGCTTGTCCTTTCTCAATGTGAAAGAGCTCAGATCTATGTTGCTTCAAATAAATTTGCAAAACAGCATGTTATTGCAGATGACAGTGGTGTTTTGTTAGTTGGAAGACAATAAAAAGTGTCAGAATGAACTAAGAGAACATCAAAACATTATTTGCTCATTAATGGAATCAACGCCACCGCATGATTTAATGGTCACAGATTTTAGGATACATTTAAGACTCTGCCAATTTTGTAATTTAGTAGGATTAAGATAAAATATATTTCATTTAATTCCCATTGTTAAGGAAAAGAGTGAGGTGATTCTGGCCGTGTCTGCTTTTCCTAATGAACGGAGACAATAGTGATGTGAGTTGTACCTTATTCATCCATTCAAATGCAGAGTGGTTCAGCAGCTGAGTAAAGAAATCGCTGCCAGACTGAGGTACCAAACATCACACTTAGGCTATGACCACACTGGAGAGCTCACAGGGGCGCAGCTGCACCAATGCAACTGAGCTGCTCTAAGCTGATGGGCGAGAGTTCTCCCGTCGGCTTAATTAACTGCAGCTCCTGCAAGGCTAGGTCCACACTACCCACCCGGATCGGCGGGTAGAAATCGATGTAGTGGGGATCGATGTATCGCGTCTCGTCTGGACGCGATACATCCATCCCCGAACGCGCTCACATCGACTCCGTAACTCCAGCAGGGCGAGCGGAGTTAGCGGAGTCGACGGGGGAGCCGCGGACGTCGATCCCGCGCTGCGAGGACGCGAGGTAAGTGCCAGGTAATTCGAAATAAGATACTTCGACTTCAGCTACGCTATTCTCGTAGCTGAAGTCGCGTATCTTATTTCGATCCCCACCCCTAGTGTGGACCAGCCCTAAGAGGCAGTAGCTATGTAGGCAGGAGAAGCTCTCCCTCCGACAGCACTGTCCACACCAGCGCTTAAATCAGCATGAAGTTATGTCGCTCTTGGGGGTGGTTAATTCACACCCCTGAGCGACATAACTTTTGTTGACTTAAGCTGTAGTGTAGCCAATAGCTTTACAGAAGTCTCCCTCTAAACCCCCCCCTTTAAAAGTTCCCATGCATTTTTGTACAGTATTTATTTCCAGTTCCATTTTGTAAAGTGAGCTAAGCAGAAACTGCAATCAGCATTTACCATGTGTCAGCAAAGAATGTTGCAAACATCCTGGCTGGAAATGCAGTTGCTCATAATGATAGCCCCTTGCTTCTGGGAGAAAAATAGTAACCTAGTGCATCCTTATTTTCCAAATTCTAGTATTGTTCTGTGTTCAGCCTCCAGCATCAAAAGCAGGACAAGCCAGAAACAACCTGTGTTTTAGCTCAGGCAAGGATTAATTGATTTAGTATTTTCATGCTGATAGTTGCATATTGCAAAATTAGGGCTAAATCCTGGCTTTGTTCCCAGAAGATAGCACAGCATGGGCCAAAAGCGCAGAAAAATATGTGCAACCATGTGTGTCAAACAAGGCAGCAATCCGTGCTTGCTTTGCACCAGTAGCAGGGCACAGGAAAGTGTGATGTCGGAGCATCTAACAGCCCCTACAGCTGGCTAGGCCCACAAGAAATTGCACAGAGAATGTTTTAGGAACATTAGGAGTCAGTACATACACAAAAAAGCCCCACTATACTTTGTAGCTACTGACTAAACACAATAACTGTACAGGAAGGACCCATGCCAGATTGTAGCAAGCAGCAGAAGCCAATAGCTGCCACGTGATCAGTGGATATTGGAAATGCAAAGGTAAATGCTCACCACTGGAAAGGCAACTGGACAGCATCTCTGTTAGGCACACAATCCATTTACTGGCACCCTCACAGCCAGACACGTGAACATAAACACAAAGCAAACAGGAGGAGTCGTGGTTGTGTAGAAAAGAGCAGGCTGGAAGACTTGCACCCAACAAGGCATAAAGGGAGTAGAAATCAGCAGATGGCTTGCTCCAGAGCACAAATTATTTCCCTCTCAAAATCAACATGCAAAGCCATCCTCCACACCAATGGCAGCTTGAGAGCCCACAAAATGATATCGTGGGAGCCAGGTGGCACTCACCTCTGGGTCTAGATGTAATCAGGAACACCCACCTTACACCTGGTGTGGCTGGCAACAATGGAATTGGGGATAGACAGAGATGCTGAGAGGAAGCAGTTGTTAGATGACTATGAGGGAGCATTCCATGGAAAAAGGAAAAGAATCACATCAAAATAAGTACAGTTGTGTAGGTGTATTTGCATCCACAATCACCAAGAAGATGGTGCCAGAGTTGGGGGGGGAAGGGGAGGGAAAGGTTGAGCTCCCATAGTTAAGCCAAGATAGACAAAAATAAAGACACATGCAACTGAGCAACAATCCACTGACCTCACCCATACAGCAAGCACTGGTTCCAAAACACATGCAGATAAGCCAGCCCTCACCGCAGCAATATGCACGCCAGCACTTGCTCTGTTTTACATGTTAATCCATCAAACCAGAGATGAATGATCCAATAGTCATGAAAGTGCTCTTTGATTTGGACTACATGTTGCACCCCATCTGGGGAGCAGACAAGCCATAGGGCTGATGGATACACAAAAATGATGTGTTGTATCCACAACTCCAATTACAGCCAGACACATACAGAGCTACTAACGATAATGGCTCACTTCCCCACACAACAGGAGTTTAGCAGAAGCCATACAATGGCCGATAGTCTAAAATTGTGCTACCCATTACAATGGCCTGTTCTCTCCTGCATTAGTAATCAGGAACAGCAGCTATGCCAAATCAGGACGGACAGTAAGGAAGCTAGAAAAGGAGGCTGCATGGGTTATGGCTGTTGGCTGGAACTAGAAAGAGCCGTGGCATATGCTGCCATCTCCTTTCCCTCTGCACCCCATACCCAACAACCTGTCTCCTTGCAGTCCCCACACTCAGATTCTGCTCCCCACTCTTTGCTCCTCCTCTGGTCCGGGGGACTGGTGCAGGGAATTCTGGACCAGTATAGTGATTCTATTTGAAGGCTGTATTAGTTAATCACTGGAATGCTCCTTTAACAGCATACTATGGTAGTTTATCACAATGCACTGTGCTTTAATACAATTTGATACTCATTCTGACCGGTTAGACATCATGTCTCATGAAACCGTATACTTATCAGGTGTTGAGGTGAACTAATGGACATACACTCGCTCTCAACAGGAGTTCTTTTGTGCACTGACATTTAAGAACAAGTCAAAGTTGCCCTCGGTTATGAGCAAGAGGTTTTCTAAAACCACACACACATGCACACACTTCATCCCCCTTCAGACAGTTTGGGTTTTGTGAATGTGACATTGACCTGGGTACACAGGTCACTTTTTTGCCCATAATTATTAATTTTGGAGGTTTAGACGTATCCGAGAATTAATGCATTGAGCATTTTATTTGAAGGTTCACATTCTCTCTCAGTTGATATATTATAATTAATTTTGTGATTCCTGCCTTGTCCCTAATGAATGTTTGTTCTCCTCTTGAACCCAACACCCAATTTGACAGAAACACCCACAACCAGGATAGCAGGAGTGTTGAATATCAGGATTTAAGCTGAATTTGTGGAGGGATTTGAAGGCTGGAATGATAGGCTCTGTATCCGGTTACCATGAACCTCAAGGTTACTGATTCACACTAAGTTAATAGTTGTCAGAAACCATCATCATCTAATAACTGTACAGAGATGTATGAGAAGTGAATCTCAGTTTGGTTCCAAGTGAAAAAATGTCCATTATCAAAATAGAAAAAAAATAAACAAAAACCCTACAACATCATCACAGCTTGTACCCTCATTGGCAGTCTCATCTAATATGTAAAGAACTGACACAACTACCTGTCAACCCCAGAGCAATATCAGCAAACACAAACAAGGTTAAAATAGCTATGGTTCATACAGTATCTGTTCTATGAATAACTAAAGAACTTCAGTCACTGAGTTTGAGGCAGTACTAAATTTGTGCAACAGAAAATACAATTTTCAATAATTTTCTCCATGGGGACAAGGGTGTATAAGGGTCATAAGTACAGTTGGTTGAAAGTTTTCATCTAAAATTGGCTTTTCAACCACAGTGAAAAAACTTTTCACAGAAAAAGTGTTTGTCAAAAATTTAAAAAAAAAAAAAAAAGAAAATCTGTAACCCGAAAAGGTTTCAGAAATCAGAAATTGCTACTGAAAAATCAAAATTTATTTGGATTTTCAACCAAAAAAAGTTCATGGAGAATTTTGAAAAATAAGATTTCCAATGAAAATTTGCTAAAAAAAAAACAAAACAAAAAGCTAAAGTCTCTAGGACTCTTTATGGCTTTCTTGGCCAACTTATATGTACTATCAGAAATTCTGCTTGGAATTGATGAAGAAAACTGAAAAAGTTGAATCTCTAAACGTTAATATCCAATTCATGTTTTTTAATCAAACCAAGTTTAAATTAACTTACCGCCAAAAATGTTTTTGTCATCTCATGGTGGTTAACATTATCTGCAAGTACAGAATACTCTAAACAAGCTAGTGTAGTATTTATCTGTGGTGTGTATATATATTTACCCACAGTTATTAAAAGCCAACTTGGTTTTTATTTGCTCCCATATGTCAACATAAAGGAGAGAGTGTACTTACACTGTTCTTCACACACTTGCTATTTGCGATCCATGGAGAGTCACACTCAGTTGTAAACCCCAGTGCTCTTGGTCGGGAGCCCCATTTACAGCAGAATGAAACAGTGGAGGTTGTGACTTGGTTAGGCTATCACTCCACAGAACAATATAATAGTTTTGTGATAAACTGTAAGCTCTGTAAATCATAGCTTCAGTCTCAGACTAAGGATGCACCACTTCAAGCTCTCTTTTCAGAACCTGGTTCTATCTCCATATTTATTGTAAACAGAATGATCTTTTTTCTTTCACTGTATGCATACACCCCCCAAAAGTGCTTGGTTTTCTTCTCAGGCTCTTCATTCTCTTCAGACACCCAGGAATGGTCTTTATCTCAATACAAAATGTCACTGCCAACCACTGATAGTAACCACAGAGAAGTTGAAATTGGTGGTGGAGGAGGAGGAGGAGGGGAAGCTCAGTGGTGCTGTAAGCTGACGCTCTAGCATTTTGTCCCTAGAGACAATGGAGTTTAAATTTAGTTTAGATCAAAAGGGCACACATGTGAATGGTGGCTCATGGCTTGACTCAGCAAGGTGCTGGGCACCCTGGCCCTGATCCAGCAAAGCACTTAAGTACACAATTAACTCTAAAAAATGTGAATATTGAATTCAGTGCGAGTCTTCAAGTGCTTAAAGCCCCTAGACCCCAATCACCTTCTGCCACATCACCACCACATACTTTGGTACAGTAAGTCACAGCTGCTAGTCTCTGGTCAGGAAAGAGCCCATAGTGGTGTAGTGTGGGTGTTTTCTACATCATGAATGAGGTGCATTGGCAAAACTGTATTTGGAAATTTGACAGCCCAGACTATCCCTGGTTCTACCCAATGCAAGCAAGAGAGTCTTCCACTTTCCACAAGCACTAAAATAATCCACTTAAATAAAAGTACAGAAGCTCCAATTGCTGCTGTATTGTTTCTCTTTCCTGACAATACCTTTTCCAGTGTCCAACACAAAGCCATTGGACACTGACCATCTGTGAAGCTGGTCATGCCTGTCCTCGTGACACTGATTTGTAGCACAGAGCATGCTGCACTGTATCACTTGTCTTATTTTCTTGGTCACAGTCGGTCAGACACGCCTACTGGCTGTTGTCTACAGCCATAATTTTTTATAACTGCCAACAGCTCTAAGAAGCCTGATTACGATCTATTGTCTCCCCGTCAAAAAAAAAATACTGCATTAAAAAATAAATAAAAGCAAAACATTAATTGCATTAGAAAGATGTGAAGCACGTATACTACCAATGCTCTATTATCAGAAGTCCAATGTCATATCCTTATAGAAAAAAAATACAACCACTAGCAAATGTCTTAATATACTATAAATAGCAAATAGACTCAAGATGTGAGAACAAAGGAGACCCATATTCAATGTCTTCAGTGCGATTATAGAAACCATTTTCATTTCCAGTCCTTAAACTATGCTATAGCTGATCAGAACGTATTTTAAAGAAAAGGCTATTTTCCACTGGAGTCAGTGGCAAAGCATTTGAGGCTTCTGCATCCACTTGGAAATTGTGGGTTAAACACATTTCCTAGAAAACGTGCACTTTTTGGTGTTCAAATTCCATTCATGCTGTCCCTATAAGGCTGGAGAAAAGGAGAAATTAAAGTGACATTTAACTCGCACCCTCAAGCCAGCTAATCAGATGTAGCAAGCAAGCTAAGCGGTGTTAGAAGAATTGGAGAGGGGTGGGAGAGGGGGAAGGGGGAAGATGAGAGGAATATCAAATATCAGTTGGGGAGGGGGTGGAGACCTGTGGTTGGGAAATGATGATGGAATTGGTCCAGAAGATGCTTAATGAATAAGAGGGGCAATAGGTGCTGAGAAGAAGGTAGTCAACACAGAGGAATGGGTTTGCAGAAGAGCATTGAAGTACACAGAAGGGGTGCTGAAGAGGAACAGAGCCCAGAGCTTGGGGACAGGCCAGAAAAAGAGAGAAAAGGAAAAGAGAAGAATGAGAAAGGGGTCTCGGTGGCTGAGATATGAGACCTGACAGCAGAGGAAAATCAAAGCAGAGAGCCGGGCAGCAGAAGCTTGAGAAGCAAGGTCTTGGAGAGAGCGTGAGAGAGATTCAGAGTTACAAGACAGCACTGCCCTGAAGAAGTAAGAGATGATGATGAGGAGGAGGAACACCTGGTAAAGAAAGTAAGTCATGGCTAATGGAGCACTGTGAAGTGCACTGATCCATCAAGTCAGGAGGGCTGTAGGTCAAAATCATAAAACAAAACACCCTCAGACACAGTTTTCATTCCACAAGATTAAATTAATACTGTTGTTTATTATTACTAGTACTTAGCACCTGCTGCACATTTTCAAAGTGGTGTATAAATACTAATTCTTCATCACACCCTGCATGGTAAACATTGTCCCCCCTTTTACAAAATGGAAACAAATGTGCTCCACTATAAAAATATGTTTTGAATTTTTCTCAGTTCCTTCTCAAATCAAAACATGGGTTTTAAAGTCCTTATGGAAGCCTCAATACATGTTGGGAGCCATATTGTTAGATATATTTTTTCAAATAAGTCTAAATAAATTATTTTTATTATGGTATAATCTCATAGTAATAAATTAAATAAAACTTCAGACATTACTGTGAAATACCTCTTTGCAAGTATATTTCCCACCGCCCCATGGAGGGCATAGTAAGGACAAACCTTGCCTTAAACTGCACCTGTGCAAACCCAGCAAATTCAATTAGTAGAATTTTGTGTGGGTTTTTTAAAATGACAAATCCAGTGCTCATGGGCACTTAAAGCCTTTAGTTTATTTTTCTTCAAGACTTGCCTTTTAAAAACCAAGGTACCATATGATTCTGCTTCTGAGGTCAGTGCACAACTCTGTTCTTCTTCTTGCCCATGGTAATGAAGCTCTGATCTTTTCTCTCCTTTAAGTACATAATGTGCCTTAAGGTATGTGTTAATTAATACTATGCATCTGTTTGCTTCATCGAGCAGTTGAAAAGTATCTATTTAAACTGTGATTCACTTTGTCTATGTTTACTCAACAGTCTGTCTCTTTGAATCTTTGTGAATTAATCAAGGCGAGTGGTCCCCAAACACGGGACTGCAAAGCAATCCCTATCAGAATCTTAATATTTGATACTTGATACCCAGAGATAAGAGAATGGGAGGGCAACTATATGCTGGATTCAGCTGCTCCCGGATTTCATCACTTCTAGCAGCCGCTATATTATTGTTGCCCCATGGGACAAAATCTTCCCCCTGCATTTGTAGATAGGCCAGGAGCAGTGGTGGGTCCCTGAAGAATTCTGCAGTGCAGGACTAGATACAATGGTCACCATTAAAATATCAGCATTTGTCAACTAAGTGGTGACTTAAGATACTGCAGTTCTTTCCTGCTGTAAGCATAGGAAAACACATGATTTATCACTACCCTTGTGTGGTAACTGTTGGCAAATGTTACCTTTTAAATAATGGTTACTGTAGCTCAGCATAGGCAGAACAGAGTGGACCTTATTGCTGGCTCCAGAAAGGAGTAGCATGCACCCTCAATGACTTCTCAAATCAGCCCAACATACACCATTGGGGAGATGGAGCAAAATGGATACATTTGCAGGTTCCCTCCTGCTAATCTATGGGTGTACTAGGGAGGGTCAACACACTCCCTATCACCTCTCCCTTGAAAGATTTAGCTCCATGCATCTCTACACAGTGTTACTAAACAAGTGATGTTGATGTACAGTATACCCAGTCTCTATCCTCCTCAACCACCCAGACATTTGTGGCGCTGTAAAACTTCACACACATATGAAAATGCAATCAAATCATAATAAAAAAACATCCTTTTAAAAGTCTCAGATAAATTGTGTTGGTGGCTGGGAGCTCCAATTCCTGGGATTATAAATTCTCTCAATCCTGAAGGAATTCACCCTCCCCCTTCCTGCCACAAATGCTGCCTGGCTTTCTTTCCCTAGTCACAACCACTGCAAGCGGCCCATGCTGTGGAATGTGGATCTTCTAAGGAAGAGGCGAGTGACTAGGCCAATGACGTCGTTTAGTGCCTGGGCCCTTATTCTGATTTTAAAAATCCACACTTTTCTAAGGAAAATATTAATTAGCTGTCAAGCTTACAATTTGCATTCCAATCTTTAGCTCAACATGGTATAAGACAAGTATAATGGAAACACTGACAAAGCTTTAACTAGAGCTGCAGCACCACTGGGTGCCACTTTAATAACTTTTTAATCTCATTTCTAAATACACCGGTTAATTTAAAAGGAAAACATAACAAAACCCAGAGTTCCCCTTTGTTTCTAAAGCTTTGTAAAATTAAACACACATTTTATTCAAGTCACAGAACAGGAGCGCATAAAGCAGGGATATAGCTGGCTGGGTGACACTCACAACTCATTTCACTTTATATCATCCCCATTTCTAAACACTATGCACTGCACACTCTAAAGATGTTGTTTCTCCTTTATCTATTTAAAACCGAGGAAACAATGGGATAGACAGAGGGAATCTGCCACAGGAGCTTTAATCTCAATCATTTCTAATTTCCCATTACTCAAGTTTCACTCTGATCTAGCTCTTTCTTTTAAAAAGGAGAAAATGTTAATTAAATAAGGAAAGCAGATACTACAGGTGTCTGTCTTGCAAAATGGGATTATTGATATTTTATCTAATACAACAAAGGCACCTAAAATATTGACTCAAACTTAGTTGTCTTGAGAAACTGCAAAATTCCAGGATCAGTTATAGAGGAAAAAAGGAGAAAGGATACTGGAAAACATTGCATAAATAAAGCAATTGCACCTGAATTGGAGGCTTGGCAGCACCTTAAAGGACTTCAATTTGGGAGGTACAGGTTCTAGAGTAACCTCTCTTATACGCATGTCTACACTTTCCTCTGGAGCGATCGATCAAGCGGGGGAGGGGGGAGGGGGGCGGTTAATTTATCGCGTCTAGTGAAGACACGATAAATCAACCACTGAGCGCTCTCCTGTTGACTCCAGTACTCCACCGGAACAAGAAGCGTAGGTGGAGTCATAGAATATCAGCGTTGGAAGGGACCTCAGGAGTTCATCTAGTCCAACCCCCTGCTCAAAGCAGGATCAATCCCCAACTAAATCATCCCAGCCAGGGCTTTGTCAAGCCTGACCTTAAAAACCTCTAAGGAAGGAGATTCCACCAGCTCCCTAGGTAACCCATTCCAGTGCTTCACCACCCTCCTAGTGAAAAAGTTTTTCCTAATATCCAACCTAAATCTCCCCCACTGCAACTTGAGACCATTACTCCTTGTTCTGTCATCTGCTACCACTGAGAACAGTCTAGATCCATCCTCTTTGGAACCCCCTTTTAGGTAGTTGAAAGCAGCTATCAAATCCCCCCTCATTCTTCTTTTCTGCAGACTAAATAATCCCAGTTCCCTCAGCCTCTCCTCATAAGTCATGTGCTCCAGCCCTCTAATCATTTTTGTTGCCCTCCGCTAGACTCTTTCCAATTTTTCCACATCCTTCTTGTAGTGTGGGGCCCAAAACTGGACACAGTATTCCAGATGAGGCCTCATCAATGCCGAAAAGAGGGGAATGATCACATCCCTCAATCTGCTGGCAATGCCCCAACTTATACAGCCCAAAATGCCATTAGCCTTCTTAGCAAGAAGGGCACACTGTTGACTCATATCCAGCTTCTCGTCCACTGTAACCCCTAGGTCCTTTTCTGCAGAACTGCTGCCTAGCCATTCGGTCCCTAGTCTGTAGCAGTGCATGGGATTCTTCCGTCCTAAGTGCAGGACTCTGCACTTGTCCTTGTTGAACCTCAGATTTCTTTTGGCCCAATCCTCTAATTTGTCTAGGTCCCTCTGTATCCTATCCCTACCCTCCAGCATATCTACCACTCCTCCCAGTTTAGTGTCATCTGCAAACTTGCTGAGGGTGCAGTCCACGTCATCCTCCAGATCATTAATGAAGACATTGAACAAAACCGGCCCCAGGACCAACTCTTGGGGCCCTCCGCTTGATACCGGCTGCCAACTAGACATGGAGCCATCGATCACTACCCGTTGAGCCCTATCATCTAGCCAGCTTTCTATCCACCTTATAGTCCATTCATCCAGCCCATACTACTTTAACTTGCTGGCAAGAATACTGTGGGAGACCGTATCAAAAGACTTGCTAAAGTCAAGGAATAACACGTCCACTGCTTTCCCCTCATCCATAGAGCCAGTTATCTCATCATAGAAGGCAATTGGGTTAGTCAGGCATGACTTGCCCTTGATGAATCCATGCTGACTGTTCCTGAACACTTTTCTCTCCTCTAAGTGCTTCAGAATTGATTCCTTGAGGACCTGCTCCATAATTTTTCCAGGGACTGAGGTGAGGCTGATTGGCCTGTACTTCCCCGGATCCTCCTCCTTCCCTTTTTTAAAGATGGGCACTACATTAGCCTTTTTCCAGTCATCCGGGACGTCCCCTGATGGCTGTGAGTTTTCAAAGATAATGGCCAATGGCTCTGTAATCACATCCGCAACTCCTTTAGCACCCTCGGATGCAGTGCATCTGGCCCCATGGACTTGTGCTCGTCCAGCTTTTCTAAATAGT
This sequence comes from Platysternon megacephalum, assembly GCA_003942145.1. NCBI lineage: Eukaryota > Metazoa > Chordata > Testudines > Platysternidae > Platysternon > Platysternon megacephalum. The sequence goes on from QXTE01000044.1 coordinate 7,492,007, forward strand.
CCTGAACCACTTCTTTCTCCACAGAGGGCTGGTTATCTCCTCCCCATAATGTGCTGCCTAGTGCAGTAGTCTGGGAGCTGACCTTGTTCGTGAAGACAGAGGCAAAAAAAGCATTGAGTACATTAGCTTTTTCCACATCCTCAGTCATTAGGTTACCTCCCTCACTCAGTAAGGGGCCCACACTTCCCTTGACTTTCTTCTTGTTGCTAACATACCTGAAGAAACCCTTCTTGTTACTCTTAACATCCCTTGTTAGCTGCCACTCCAAGTGTTATTTGGCCTTCCTGATTTCACTCCTGCATGCCTGAGCAATATTTTTATACTCCTCCCTGGTCATTTGTCCAATCTTCCACTTCTTGTAAGCTTTTTTGTGTTTAAGATCAGCAAGGATTTCACTGTTAAGCCAAGCTGGTCGCCTGCCATATTTACTATTCTTTCTACACATCGGGATGGCTTGTTCCTGCAATCTCAATAAGTATTCTTTAAAATACATCCAGCTCTCCTGGACTCCTTTCCCCTTCATGTTATTCGACGGGGGAGTGTCAGCAGTCAACCTACCACAGTGAAGACACCGCGGTAAGTAGATCTAAGTACGTCGACTTCAACTACATTATTCACGTAGCTGAAGTTGCGTAACTTAGATCGATTCCCTACTCCCCCAGTATAGACCAGGCCTTATACACTCTCCCCAGCCTACCACTGTAGTATCTGAGAGTCTTTTAATGTATTTATCCGCATAACACCCCTGTACAGTGGGGAAGTCCTATTATCCTTATTTTACAGATAGCAAACTGTGGGATAGAAAGACTAAGTAACTTGCCCAAGGTCACAGAAAATGTCTGTGCTAGAGCAGGAAATTGAACCTTGTTCTTCTGAGTCCCAGGCTAGCACTCTAACTATTGCTGAGGCAGGCAGAAATGTAGGGGTGAGGAACAAGGGAGACTAGTTAATTACCTTTTCCATTTAAGCCAAAACATGTTCTTATAACCATAACCAGGAATGAGGCACCTGTTTGGTTGAGAACCACTAGTTTCTTTACCATTATGGGCTGCATATGAAGCTCTCTTTGCGTTATGTGGGCCACATCCACACAATATATATATATACACACACTATCTGTATGGCCCTGAGGATGTCACATGGGCCACAGCTGTGTTGATTGGGCCACAAACAGCCCATGGGCTGAGAACCATTGTGATAAAACAAACTTATATTGCACTGACCTTTGCTGGACAAAATTGCACTTTGTTCCTGTAAAATATACAGTGTACACTAATAGTAAAGAGATCTGTGTAAGCTCAAAAGTTTATCTTGTCTCTTTCACAACAGAAGTTGGGTGTCTCTCTAATATCCTGGGACTAACATGACTCCTACAACACTGTAAACATAAGAGTAAGGCACAGTGTAATTTGAAATGGGGTGGTGGGAAGGAGAAGACCTTATGAGGATCGGGGAGAAAAGTCCATAGGTGTCCTCCCTGTGAAATGTTTTGAAATTACTTCCCACTTGACGTAATCTGTAACATCCCAAAGGCAAAAAAAATATTCAGAAATAGAGGTCATCACTGGCTGGGATAATTGAGCAGTACTAGGAGCAGGAGGGAGGGAAACTGACAAAGAGGTAGAGAAATCACCACAATCCTAACATCACTTTGTAGTTAGTGTAATAAGGGGCTCTCAAGAACCTTCTCCAGCTAATCAGTGATTCTAGATTTTGTAGAATCGTGAAAACATTTATACACATCCAAAATTAAAATGATTGTATATACATAGTTAACTGTGTGCATGTTTACACTGAACATTTGATTTTAACTTCACTCTTTTTTGGGTTCCCCTCATCTCCACCTTGACTTGAATTGTCTCAGAACAAAGTCCAAATGAGGCAGCTGTTCTGAACAGGAAGAGACAGATGTAATGGTTTCCCTAGCAATGGGTACCATGTGGTTTCCCTAGCAACGAGATCCATTGGAAAACTCTCAGAGCAGCTTTGACCCTCAGTCAGGTTCTTCTTTCACGTTAGCGGCTCACAGGTTTGACTGCATGGAGAGCACGCACTGATTATCTAGTTGGGTGTTAACAGGAGGAACTGAAAAATGAAAGTGCTGGAATTTCTTCCCAAATGTTCCTTTGGACTCATGTACACAGTGTGCGCCATGCTCAAAGAATATTTTAGCTGAAGCTAACTAAGTCTGTTTTGGAGAACATGGCATCCTTCCAAATTACAAAAATCTATATTTTTGGCTGATAAATCTTGTGTATACAGAAATCTATGCCAGATTGTGTCAGATTTGAAACTGCTTCGGTCTACTCATTGTAAATACTTTTTAATCTCTCATTGCTGATTCTGTTCTTTAATCTGGGTTGACAACTCGGCAGCTGAAACAATGTGAAAGAGAGATTGTATGATCATTGGGAACCTAAGGAGCTGGGAAAGCTTTTCTGTTTCCAATGACATTTTCACAATCCTGTTTGCAAATACTGGACCACATGTGTGGCTATGCAAAGCAGAAGATAGCACAGTGTGCCAAGCTGGGAGCCAAGCCCATGTGTGGGGAGGGCAGAAGATTCACTGTAAAAATCAATCAAGGCTATAGCTCAGGGATTCTCAAACTGGGGGTCGGGCCCCCTCAGGGGGTCACGAGATTATTACAGGGGGGGGTGTCGCAATCTGTCAGCCTCCACCCCAAACCCCGCTTTGCCTCGAACATTTATAATGGTGTTAAATATATTAAAAAGTGTTTTTAATTTATAAGGGAGGTCGCACTCAGAGGCTTGCTGTGTGAAAGGGATCATCCCTACAAAAGTCTGAGAACCACTGCTATAGCTATTCCTCACGTTAGAGGAAGAAAGTAACTAACCAGAGACAGATTCAAAACCCAGTCAAATACAGCCTTATCACAAAAAACAGCCCTTATCATTCCAGAGACCAACAGCCAGCACATCATGGAGCAGTGATGTGGCATTCTCCCATTGAAGAGCACATGACTGAACAGACCACTGTATCCTATGCCAGTTCAGGATTGATTTATACTGTAGCCCAATGTGGTGCATATATCAGGAATGTAAGCTTGAGTCTTAGAGACAAAAGTCATGAACCACGACAGAAAGGCCCACAGGTGACAGGTGTAGTCACAAGCTCCCGTCAGACATAGAAAGAAAGAAAGCCTTCCTTGAAACCGCTGTTTTATGATTGCCTGACAGCAGATAAGTATTGAGCAGTGAGGAATTTATCAGCTCATACAGGGACTTTGTAGTACAAGGATTTGTACCAATTTCCTTCTACATCAAAATTATTCCCATCTTCCACACAAGATGAACACATGGAATTGGGCCTAGTTTGGGAGCAGGAAACTGCACTGATGGGAGGTGCATGGCCATACCAACTCCCTGCTTCACCCCTCTCTAGGTTCATGTTGTACCAAATGCCTAACTGGAACCAACTGGGCCAGAAGTATCACCCATGCATATTTCAGCAGGTGTGATACCCACCATTTTGCTTGACACACAGCGCCGGCTCCAGGGTTTTTGCCGCCCCAGGCAGCAAAAAAAAAAAAAAAAAAAAAAGCCGTGATCGCGATCTGCAGCAGCAGTTCGGCGGGAGGTCCTTCGCTCCGAGCGGGAGTGAGGGACCCTCCGCCGAATTGCCGCTGAATAGCTGGACGTGCCGCCCCTCTCCCGAGTGCCCACCCCAAGCACCTGCTTGTTAAGCTGGTGCCTGGAGCCGGCCCTGTTGACACACCAGGGATTGAACCAGGGACCTGCTGAGCTAAAAGTATAAATCTCTACAGTGACAGCTAATAAGCCAGCTTCTGTAGCTATGAGCTGTAAGAGATGGCCCCATCTTTTGTGGCTCAGGCACAAAAGGGAACACATAACCTACACTGAGCAGTGGGTTAAAGTTCTCCCAGTTAGACCAGGCTTATCCCAAAAGTTGGGGGCCCACAGCGGTTTGTTATCTTGGGCAAGCTTCACTTTATGTGAAGGATGGCATCTTGGGGCCAACAAAAGAAATCCAAATGGGGCCCTCCAGAGTTAAAAACTTGAGTCTCTACATCTTGAGTTAAAGAACGAGGTGTTGGGTTAGCAGTATAACAGTCACATTCTCTGTGGATTGGGCAAAGAGATGGACACAAGCCACACTGACCAGCAGCATATACCAGCAAGCCCAGGGGTTTTGTCCTTAATTAAAACATTGGAAAGTTGAAACTCTTTATTAGCTATCAATCCTGCATTTAACATCACAACCTGAGACTGGGAACTTTTACTCACAAAAAACAAGCATGTCCTTGCAACCTGAGGGAGAAAAGGGGAAAGAAGATATTTTAGATTCATGACATTGCTGGATCTGGTTTAATAAAACATTAGAAAAGGTTTTGCTTGTAGTAAATTCTCAGGAGGCTAGGTTGTTTGTGGTCAAACTGCTAATTTCTTGTAAAGAGCCTAAATTATGGCCAAGCGTTCAATTCTAACAGTTGGACAAGAAAAAAAAAAATAGAGAATAGTTGTGAAACACAGGCAGGGTCAACCACAGATATTTTGTATGACAATACATTTAAATGGTTTTAACACTATGTGCTTACAAAGCAGGAGCAAAGATGAGTCAAGCCCTCTGAGGGTTTAGAATTGTAACAGGGCCTTCAAAGAGATTACTTCCAGACCCTTTTTTTTTTTTTTTTTAAATGGAATCCTTTGCCAATTCAAAATACCATGTTCACACAAAACACTCCTGCTTCCGCGATCATCTCTTTGGAAGGAGCCATTGCAAACTTGTGATGTGTGGACACTAATCATGTATGTCCATCTCTGAATTTTAAGTTTGCCTGTAACAGAAGTTATTCTATTCAACAGGCTAATTTTTCAAAGGGTCCTAAATCCAGATTCTCCATCTGTACACACAATTGTGCGTGAATAACATGTGCAAGGATTTATGCATTCAAATCAAGTAATTATAGCTACTGGATTTTATGTATGCTCATTCTTGGACGTTCACACAAATTATTGTACTTAAAATCTTTAAAGATGCTGTTCAGTGTATGTTTGGTTGGGTTTTCTCTCTATTTATTACCCAGTAGTTTGAGTTGCTTTATTTCCAAAAATACAAACTGCAAGCCAGAACAAATCAAGTTCTGAAGAAAAGAATGTGAAGAGAACTGTAGTTAGGACTTCATGTTTTCCTTCCCCAGTCAGTGAGTCTTCACAATGGCTTAAAGTATCAATGGCCTACAATTTCCACAGCTGACAGAACCAGGAATGTAAGGGGACGAGAGAAGCAAGAGTTGGAAATGTGGCTTTCAGCCCTCTGTTAAAAGAAAAAAAGAGGGGGGAAAAAAGCATTGCTTCTTTCAGGCTCAAGCACTGTTACAGAGGACAGTAACAAATGCCCAGAAGTAGCAGGAAGGCCACACCTCCTCTGCTCCCATCTCAAGTTCAAACACATTTGTATATTTACTGGGATTTACAATGGAGAATCTCATTTGCTGGAAAATAATTATGGGAGATTAAGGCAAGGATATATTTTTAGACTAAAGCATGAGGATTTAGCCAAATGGTTCCTACTAAAACTAATAGGGGTTCTGCAGAAAAATCCTCTCACAGAGGGTTGAAATTTTAGTCTGGAGAGTACAGAAGATAGCCAAATGTTAGTATGTATTCTCCATGATTTTTAAGCCACCCTACAGCATGACCATATTCAGTGGCAGGTTTCTCAATTCTAGGCTTTTTGTTTGTTTTAATTGCAGATGTAGAGGTTAATTCTGCTCTCAGTAAAATCAACAGGAGTCTTACCACCAATTTCCATGGGAACAGGAGTTGGAATTTTGTGCTAAAGGAAAAAAAAAAAAAAAAAAAAAAAAAAAAAAAAAAAAAAAGTCGTCAAGCCTTAGGATCAGCCCCTAACCCATATTGCAAAAGAAAGTTATGCACGGTTAATATTAAATGAAAGCCATGTGTTAATTGCAGGGGCACAGGAGAAGTATGTAACAGGTGATCATTTCTTCTCTTGCTTCATTTTGCATTCCTGAGTTTGCACAGTCTATTTATTATACACACACTCCCTCTGCACTTAGACTTTATGTGGCAAGTTTCAACCTGGGGCAGATAGTAATGGTAGGGTTGCCAACTTTCTTATTGCACAAAACTGAACACCCCTTCCCTGAAGCCCTGCCCCCACTCACTCCAGCCGCCCTCTCTCCATTGCTCGCTCTCCCGCACCCTCACTCACTTTCACTGGCCTGGGGCAGCAGTTTGGGGTGAAGCAGGGGGTGCGGGCTCTCAGTTGGGGCTGGGGATGAGGGGTTTGGGGTGCAGGAGGGGGCTCTGGGCTGGGAAAGAGGGGGGAGGAGGTGCAGGGTACAGGCTCCAGGAGGGAGTTTGGGTGCGGGAGGGGGTTCCGACCTGGAGTAGGGCGTTCAGGGCGCAAACTCCGGCCAGGTGGCAGCACAGCAGGGCTAAGGCAGGCTCCCTGCCTGCCCTGGCTCCGTGCTGCTCCCAGAAGCGGCTGGCATTTCTAGCCTTAGGAGGAGGCGCGGCCAGGTGGCTCTGCACAGTGCACACTGCCCGCGCTCGCAGGCTTTGCCCCTGCAACTCCCATGGGCCGTGGTTCCTGGCCAATGGGAGCTGCAGAGCCGGCGAGGCCAGTGCGTGGAGCCTCCCTGACCCCTAGGCCTAGGGGCTGCAGGGACATGTCGCTGCTTCTGGGAGCTGCACGGAGCCAGGACAGGCAGGGAGCGTGTCTTAGCCCCGCTGTCCGGACTCTTAATGGCCCAGTCAGTGGTGCTGACCAGAGCCACCAGGGTCCCTTTTCAACCAGGCGTTCTGGTCAAAAACCAGATGCCTGGCAACCGTAAGTAATGGCCACGTTATACCCCACTGTGAATAAGGTTTTATAATAAAGCTTCTAACATAACCTTAACATAATACATACTTTCATAGAGATTTCAAACAGATCTCAAAACACTGTGGAAAAATAGCTAAATATTGTTATTCCTATTTCAGAGATGGGGAAATTTGGGAATAGAAAAGATAAGTGACTTGCCCAAGGTCGCTCATTAAGTCAGTCACGAAGTCAGGAACAGGATAACTGGAAGAATGGTCTTGTGGTTACACCACTGTACCTTATCTCAGAAAAAAAAAATCTGGTACAGTAACTCCTCACTTAACGTCCTCCCGCTCAACGTTGTTTCTAAGTTACGTCGCTGCTCAATTAGGGAACATGCTCGTTTAAAGTTGTGCAATGCTCCCTTATAACGTCGTTTGGCTGCCTGCTCTGTCCACTACTTGTAAGATTCTGTGGAAGAGCAGCAACTTTACAAGGGAGCATTGTGCAAGCTCCTCTTCTCTGCCTCCTCCCCCTCCCTCCCAGTGCTTCCCCCACCTGTTTGGCGGCACTTAGGACTTTCTGGGAGGGAGGGGGAGGAGTGGAGATGCGGCTAGTTCCACATCTGCTAGTTCCAGCTGAATCCCAAATACCACCTGGGATTAAACAGGATTCGCCTTTAACATTAACAGCGCCAACCCATCTCAACTAACTGCCCTTTTAGGGGAAAAGAGAAGAAGTTATCACCATCTTTGATATCATCGAAGAGACTGTCAAACCAGTGGGGCCGGAGAGGGAGAAGGCATTCCTTCTATAAAAACTCCCTCCAGCTCAAGGGAACAAGGGATGTTGTTAAAAATAAAATAAAAGCCTTGTTTATGAAGTAGTAACTTTTTTTCCTTCTTTTCTTTATCTTTAATAAAAAGGGTAAAAGGATTTTTAAGGTGTGTTTGCCATAGTACTAAGCAGGCTGAGGTCTCTCTATACCAAACCCCAAACTTTGTTTAACACTGTTTAATGTTGGACAGTGACTGGGTAAGCCTAACACCTTTGGCTCATATACTGTATTTAAATTAATAGAACAGACCTTCCTGTGGGACCTTCTGTTCAGATCGTTATCCAGCACACCATGGTACTTCAATGCCTTCCCCATGGTAGCCGAGTCGTAACTTAGAAAAATCAATTAATTTCTCTGCGCCTCAGTTCTGCGGCTGTAAAATGGGAATAGCAATGCTTCCCTACCTAGGAGGGAGGATGTAAGGATTAATCCACTAGGGTATGAGAGACACTGAGATATTATGGTGATGGTGGCTATAAAATAACGTGGATAGAACAGAAGGTAAAACTCCTGACTCTCAGAATACAGCTACCCCATATGGTGCCTCTGACAGGTCAGGAAATTGGGCTCATCTCCACCCCCAAGGTTAATGCGTGTCTATAAAAATGAAGTAAAGTACTGTGGCTGAGCCACAGCAAAAGACTTACATTTTCTTCAGTATTTTGTACAGGAGAAAACTCTTCTGCCCAGCTGCACCACAGTCTATTGCCTACCTGACCTACAAACCACCAGGCACCTATTCTGAGTGCGTGCTTGTTAGCTGCTGCAGCAGCAAGAAAGGGCTCAGAACCCAGCTTTAAGACAAACGAACCCAAAAGAAATTTCCTTCCACATTTTATTTGTTTGTGTGAAGAGGAGTTCACTGGATCTGATAAGGGATATTAAATGGCCTTCTCAGTCTGACAGCAAAGAACAACACTAATGGGAGTCCCAAATCATGCTGTTGGTAATATACTGTACTTATAAAACAGTAACATCTAGATGCTAGAACCGTGCCATGACCTATATTTCCTGCAAACCTATTTTCTTCTTTGTAGGATATATGGAAAGAGTCCAAATGCTTTTTAAGTTCCCCTTCTTTCTGCTAGAGCAGGGGTTCTCAACCTTTTTCTTTCTGAGCCACACCTCCCCTCCCCCTCCCCCCCCACATGCTAAAAAAACCTCCATGGCCTACCAGTGCCACAGCAACTGGGTTTTCTGCATATAAAACCCCGGGCCAGCATTATGGGGTAGCAAGCAAGGCAACTGCCTGGGCTCCATGCCACAGGGGCCCCCCGTGAAGCTAAGGGCAGGTCTTCACTACCCGCCGATCGATCTATCGGGGATTGATTTATCGCGTCTCATCTAGACGCGGATAAATCGATCCCTGAACACGCTCCTTGTTGACTCCGGAACTCCAGCTCCCGAAAGACGGAAGTGGAGTCGACAGGGGAGCGGCAGCAGTCGACTCGCCGCCGTCCTCACGGCCAGGTAAGTCGACCTAAGATACGCCAACTTCAGCTACGCGAGTTTGCGTATCTTAGGTTAACCCACTCCCCCCCCCCCAGTGTAGACCAGGGCTAAGTCGCTCAAGCATCAGCTTCAGCCCCAGCTGGCAGGGCTCAGACTTTCAACCCCATGCGGTGCAGCTTTGGCTTTTTGCCCTGGGCCTCAGCGAGTCTAATGCTGGCCCTGCTTGGCGCCCCCCCCTGAAACCTGTTCACGGCCCCCCAGGGGGCCCCAGACCCCTTGCTGAGAACCACTGTGCTAGAGGTTCTCCTTACCTCAACACGCATTTTTCCTGACCCCAACCTCCTTTCCCATCCTCTACTCAAAGCATGAATTATCTTCAGTTCAGTTGTATAGTTATAAGCACCGAATACCAAGAAGTTGTGTTTAGGCTGCAGTTACTGTCTGTTGGCAGTATTATATCTCTGGTGACAGATTCAGGGGTGGCCATAGACCAAAGGGACCAGGAGACTAAACAAACAAACAGTATCCTCTATCCTCCCATCTCCAAGTGGATAATCTGGTTTTTGGATTAAACTGCCCTTATCTATGTGCATGTGAAGAAGCCTAGATTACCACTACCCATACTCTTCCTCCATAGATAAAGCAAGACCTTTCTTCTCCCCAGTTGTAAATACGATACTGGAGAATTACACCCATTACCAGAAAAACAAGTTAAAGACAAGAATTTCAAAAGGATTCTCAGAGAGTTAGGAGTACATGGAGCTAAAGGGCGCCTAACGCAGGTGCCTTTGAAACCACACAGAGGCACAGAAAGAAAAAAAGAGGAACAGCAGCAAGATAAAGAGAAGAATGAAAATGCTTAGGTGGACCCTCCCATTTTTATTCTGGGTATTTTCTTTTTGCTTGAAGAGAGGGTGGCAATGGATAGGTGAGAGGTTCAGGATTCAAGAGTGAACATTTTTCCTCAGCTGTACCTTCAAAAGAAACTCCCCACTCTTATCATTCCTCCTTATTCTGCATCCTGCAGCATACATATTATACTTGAATATTTGGCCAAACACTTGGAAACATTTATTTTTCTGTTCAATGAACTCGCTCTCCTGTTTCTGCTGACCAGCCTATCAACTCCAAGTGCTCTCCCTGAGGCAGCATATTTGGATATTGAACAATTGAAGTGGACTTTATTCCAAAGCCATCTCACATTTGTTGGGTCCCCCCCCCCCCCAAGAAACAAAACAAAACAAAAGCAGTGTTGTGTCACAACACCCACTTGTCTCTGGAAATTTTAATTTCCCAACCTTCTCACTTGCCCCATCTGCTCCTCTCAGTTCATTCGGATTTGTTTTAGTCTGTGCATCTGCAGCAGCACCAAGAAAACTGCAGCATCACTGCAAGCTTCCCTGCCATGGAGACGTGCCAAGCTAGTGTCAAATTCAACCTCATCCAAAAAATGAACAGGGTCACTCTGTCTAATTCTGTTGTCTCTCTTCTGGAGAAATAAGTAGAAGAAGCAACCTGACTTCAAACTGAATCTCTGGAATTAAATCCTCAGATACAGGCTTCCCCCCTCCCCTAGATATGGACCCAACCCAAAACCCCACATCAAATGTCTCCATACTATGGGGAAGTGCCTCAGCCCCTATCTTACTTCTTTATTATTCTGCCCACTAACCTGGAGAAGAAAACCCAAATTTCTTAAGCTTATTCAGCACTCTCCCTCTCAACTACAAGTATGATTATTTATTCATTGACTGTAGCATCTTTTGTAGGTTAGCCACTTTCCAAAACACCCAAGAAACGCACAAACAGACACCATTTAGGGGGAAAAAGAACAACAACAACAAGCAGCAATTTATGAACCATTTGATACAAGTCAACCTGATTTACTTTAAGTAGAACAGAAGTGAGAGCGAAATCCTGGCTGCATCAAAGTTTATGGCAAGAACTGCAGTCTTGCCACTAACTTTAATGGAGCCAGGATTTCACCAGGGCCGGCTCTAGGCACCAGCAAAACAAGCAGGTGCTTGGGGCAGCACATATCTAGGGGCGGCATTCTGGCACCGGCCATCATAGGCCATCATAGGCACCAACTCCATGGCATGGAGAAAAAGTGCCCCCGCCGCCCCAGCTTGCCTCCGCTCCGCCTCCGCCTGCTCCCCTGAGCATGCCGTCGCCGCTCTGCTTCTCCCCGCTCGCACCCAGGCTTGCCGGGCACAAAACAGCTGTTTCGCGCAGCAAGGCTGGGAGGGAGGAGAAGCCGAGCGGCGCAGCACTCGGGGGAGGCGGCAGTGATGGAGCGAAAGTGAGCTGGAGCGGGGAGCGGTTTCTCTACCCCTCCCCACGTTACTTCCTGCACCCCCCCCCCAACCCTAGCTCACCTCCGCTCCGCCTGCTCCCCTGAATGCGCCGCTGCTCCGCTTCTCCCCCGTCCCTCACCTGAGAGGGAGGGGGGAGAAGCGGAGGCCTGGGGGAGCAGGCGGAGCGGAGGTGAGCTAGGGCGGGAGGTCGCGGGGGGGGGGGCGCGCAGGAAGCAATGGGGGGGAGGGAAATGCGGCACCCCCGGGGGAGGAGGCGAGGCCGGGGATTTGGGGAAGGGGTTCAGAAGGGGCGGAGTTGGGGCAGGGGGGCCACGAAAAAAAGCGGGGGTGGCCAAAAAATTTTTTGCTTGGGGCAGCAAAAATCCTAGAGCCAGCCCTGGATTTCACCCTAGGTTTTTAAGAGGGATTTAAATGTGGACTAGGAGGGGCCTTGTAGATGAGCTCAGAGAGATCACCATGCACAGGGGGCTGCACTGAAGAAGGCACAGAGGAGACTGTGCGATCACAAAAATATATAAGCAGTGACTCTCTCTTTTAACAGGGACCACCAGGTTAATGGCAGGTCAATAATGCAAGCTTCCTTGTGAGACACTGGTTCAGAAGCTGATTCAGCACTCATTTCTGAGTCAGTGAAGACTGTTCCCTGTGCAGTGTCAGGTCTGCAATCTACTCATGGGTAGTCACATCCCCATTTGGGCTCACAGTCACTGAGTTTCATTTTGATTGTCAAAGCCCAATAAGCTCAAGATCTCAAAGCAAAAAATTCAAAGCTAGCAAACTTCATCCGGTGTCATTGTCAACTTGAGTCAGCCCAGGTTCACGCAAAACCAGGCCTTATGTTTGTGCAAAAGCTCATGAACCTTACCAAGCCTTTAAAAAACCTGGGTTCAGGGCCAAGTTTGTAACATAACATAAAATCACTCAAGTTTTGCTTATTTGGGGGTTTTGTACCAAAAGTTTCCCAAACCTCTAGAAGTTTTCCCCAACAAAAGAACCCAGCTGCAAATGGGCTTCAAAAAAACACCATACCTATTGTGGCTGACGACTCATTGTGGTGTTCGGAGATGGCAGAAGGGTCAGAGTCTCCTTCTGACATCCCCCCTGAGAGATCTTCGTGTAGTCTAAATTCAGCTAATTTGGATTCCTCTTGAATGAGTTTTTGTTTGGGTCATGGAAGATCTACCGCAAATAAAGATGATGCTTCATTCATTTATAGCATGTAGTACCATTAAGATCTTGCCTTGGCACTTAACTAGATCTATAGCATCATCCAGCTTTCTCATAGCTGGTTCTGACCTCATATTAAGGAATTCACCAACCTCATACATAGTGAAGAGGTGAGAAAGTAGCAGAGGTAATTTCATCTTGCTTCAGCGTGGGAGGTGGCCAACTATGCTGACAAGTTCTCTGTGCTTTTAGAGCAGGACCAAAGTTCATGGCTCCACTGGTGTACAGACCACCAGGTTATATGGGGAAATACCAAAGAGTTCAGAGCATCATATCAGACTGGTCAGTATGTGTACTCCTTGAAGCAATGCACTTGTTGGGTAGTCCCAAGAGGGTCAAGAAGAGCCCATCATATACTGAACTTAGCCAATAATCAAGTGACTCCTACTCGTTTTCTGACCATCACCTGGCACATTTCACTTCCTGAATTATTCCCACACCTCTCTCTTTTGCCTCATCACCATGGAGAATAAAGGACTTTGGATTGTCATTTTGGTGGTGCTCTTACTGGTTCTGACTCTGCAGAGGCATATCCTGCCCATGGCCAACTCACCAAGAGCAAACATCAGTTAGATGGGGCTCATAATTCAAAGACTATAGAGTCTAGTTGTTTCTTGGGACTGCAGACCATTGTGATTTAAAGATGATCTCTGAGAGTTCAAGCATTTGGGTACAAACTGGATCTGAGAGGGAGTCTGATCATCCTCTCTAGGTCATACTAGTAACAATACCGTGGCATACAGAAGAGCTGTGACTGAAGCAAAGATACTGTTTGTTATGGGTCACTGGCATCATGAATTACAATCTAGCTGAACTCTTTCAGGGTACCTGCACTGAGACACAATATGGATAGTCATGCCATTATAATGGTGGGTGTGCAAAAAACTCCCCCCAAATCCACCTCCTTTCCTTCTATTCCTGGACCCCCCACTAGTTGTTTTCTTGTTTAAAGATGCTTTTAAGTTAGTGTTCATATAGTTTCTACAGTGCTTTTATTGTGCCAATAGCCAGTGCACTAAGCACTGTAGGACGTGCAATAAATTTATCATAATATAGAATGGTAAATATCTGCAAAGCAGTTTCACAAACTTTAAAAAAAAATACATTCTGTATGAAATGGTATATAGATAACGAGCTTTCCACTTTAGCTCCAGTAAAGTGCACAATTAGTAGGCTGTCAAATTAGACATGTTTGGCATTAACTCCATTTAACTGACCTTTATTATACTGGCATTGGTAGTATATTCTCCTCAGTGTTCATTCATATCTTCCGCTAATGTTAATGAGATTTAGGTGTTCACATAAAAAGCGGAATATACTCCTATATCTTTAAAAAGAAGGTCACCAACTACATTGCTTCCATAACAGCCTTAACAGCTAGTCACAAAGTTGCATTGAATTCAGAGAGTCATTCAGCAGCCATCTGGGAATAAATGGAGCAGAAAGTGAAAGTTAGCAAGGCAACTGCTGGGCTTAAACAGATTAAATACAAAGAGCTGAAGGGATGGTAGAGGTGAAGAGGATGGGAGGAAACCTAAGCCCTAGGTACACTATGTAATATATCGGACACTTGTGACTAGTAGACAAAGTGGGAGGAGACACTAGGAATCTTATCAGCACAAAGAAAAATTAACTCCATAAACTGATATGTCAGAATTCCCTTTTGGGTAGAGGAGTACACGGTAGGATGCATACATAGATATTGCTTTTCAAATTCAGGAGATGTGAATGTGTTCAACTTCCCTCTACTGGAGAGAATCAGAACTGTGCAAGTGCGTATCATTGGCCCTATATACCTGATAGCCAACAGATCATCCTTCTACACCTCAGCTGGCATGAGCCTGCGATTCTGAATAGGAAGTTTTAAGTGGTATCATCAATGTGAAATTCCTAGTGGTGTTGCCTGTCTCTCTGCGGTCAGACCCCAACAGTGGCCAGGGTTTATACAGCATGATGACAGCCATGAAGTCCTTGGTGGTTACAGATTTGTTCTACTGTGTAATAAAAATAAAAATGTCAAACCAAACATGTAGTAGATTTTTAATGGTGACTAAAGTGGGTCCCAACAACGTGCTTATTTATTTGATTACAGCCGTTAAAGCAAATTCAGTTACCACGTTACAATATTTGATTTTTTGCTGCTTTTTAAATATTGTAATGAGTAAATTAAATTCTACGCTTGCGCTTGAAATAAAGCTCTATAGGCAGTACAATCTGGAACAAATGCCTTACCACTAAAGTCTTCTTTTATTGTACCTAACTGATGTATATTGGTATAGCCTGGATCCCGGCAATAGGTTACATTCATGCTACTGAACGGATAGGAAATATTTTGGTATTTTGCAATTTGGAAAACTACATTAACAACTAAATTTCAACTCAGGTAAGATGCAATAAAATGTGACCCTACAACTAAACTCAGAACTCTTCCCAGAGTCAGGATGAACTGGCAGAACAATAAACTTTGGGGGCATCAATAACCATCAGCCTATATCATGCTTCTGACTGGGGAAAGGTTAGAGACTAGATAACCTGAGCTTGCGTCTAGTAAGCTACAAAGGAAAGAAGACCTGGCTACCCTCCGTCACCAAGACACAGTTGAACTGGGTCTCAAGGCATTGTTAATGGTATGTGTGACTTTTTATATCTAGGTCACCATGCAAATATGGCTCAGACTGATAATAATCAAACTTAGTTGTAATCTGCAAGCTATTCAGTGGCTTATGTACTGTTGTCAACTCTTATGATTTTATCAAAAGTCATGATACTTGGCGTTTTTCTGAAGCCCTAGCTCCTGGCGTCATGTGATTACCAGAGACTGTCACTTTTTAATTATTTTAAATAAAAGCTAAGTTTCTATTTCTCTTGGGAGAGGAGAAAAGGTTGGAAATGTGACCCATGTGCTCCCTAAAGGCTCAAACCAGAAGACAAAGAAAAAGAACCAAAATGTATTATCTTTTATAGTCTCATGATTTTTAAGCCAATTTTGTGAACTGGTATGATTTTTGGATTGGCAATACTGCTTATGTGAATCTGTGGGTCTTCTTGCTGCCTCTACAGCATATGATATATTAACATACCTCATCATGATGGGTAGTAAATGACATCCTAGGTGGCCAATTAAGCAAACGAACAAAGAATTGGACAGATATGAACTATTTTAGCCCTAGCAGTGGTCCTCCAAAAGCTAGTGTTGAGGTACCTTAGCACAAGCTTATCCACAATGTGTACTGTCTGGGTAAGCGCTCTTCAGTAGATAAACAGAGGGCTTTAGGCTCCAAGGCTGTCATTCCAGCAGCTTTCACCAGCACCAGATTTATTATTTAAAAAAGGCTTTAAATAAATTCAGCTCAGCCATTCTGCAAATTTCCAACAGAGAGATAAGGTCAGATATAGATGGACATGGAAATACACAGCAAGATCATTTACCAAGAACAAACCAAGCCTCTCTTTCAGTCCAGCAAGCAAAACATCACACTGTCAAACAAACAGCAGGGGAAAGGCTTGTGTCAAAGAGTTACAATATCATCTCTCATGATCTTAAAGTAATACAGTCACAGTTCAAGAGCAGCTGCACCTGTATTTCCCCTCAGAAAGGGCACCCACTCACAGGTTTCCAGCTCTCCAGATGTTGCCTTTCTAGATGGAAACCTGCTTCTCTTCCCTTCTGACCAGGGTACTTCCAGGCTGCACAGTTCCCTGCCTTCACTGTGTGTTGTTTCTCTTTATTTTATTATTATTATTAAAGTACCACCTTGTGCCGGATCCCACCTAGAAGATTCCTGGGTTCGACCTTCCACGGTCATCTTGGTCCACTCTGAACCAAATCCGAACAGACCATGGTAGATGCGGACGTATAACGCACAAATGGAAAAACAAGAACTCCCCGGCGTGCGAGTGTGGCTCCTCGCGACAGACCAAACATATCACCACCCACTGCCCAATTTATAAATATGAAGGTGGCATCACTGCTAAATGCTACTACTCCTGATGTAGCCATTTGGCTCGATCAACTTCAGGTGAAATTGTAGTTGCTTCTCTACACCAGCCATACGAAAGAAGAACCGTGTTATTCCCAGCACAAACAGGTTGCCCACAGACACCCGCTTGCTTTCTCTTCAGAGTCAGTGAACAGGTATAATAAGGTTAGAAGGTGCCACTCAGCACTTCCTATGCAAGCCTGCTTTATTCTTAAAGTAAAAAGCATTATAGAGAAAACAATTACAAAAACCAAACAAATAAAAGAACCTACGTGCATGCTAATAAGCATATCAGACATCACCCGAATCCTAAAATGGAGTCTGGCAGGATAAGTCCTTCAACACCCTCACCCAAGAGGATTCCTTGCGGTCACCAGGTCATCACAGCTTCAGCTCAAAACAAGCACACTTCTAGTATGTTCAGTTCACCCTTTATACAGATTAGGGGGTGGTCTCTGACCTGGAGTTTCCAGGAGCAGGTAATTAGTATACAATAGGTCTCTCTTCCCAGGAGTTGGCTTCAGAGGGGAGAATTTGCATTCCCCTCACCCCAGGGTATTTCCCTAGGAAATCCACTTCATATATTGTTCCCAAAAGACCTTTAAAGTTCCTCATACCTCCCAGAGATTGCATTAGTCTTGTCTTCCTGCTACAGAAGTTCCATACTCTCACAATGGTACATAAACATTTGCATTTTTAATACAATGAACTGCAAAGATGTTAAACTTGATTCAGTGAAGTTCCTTCAGCATATTGCAGGAAATTGTCTGTCTGTCACAAATACTACAGCTCTTTAGCTGTTTCCATTTTTAAGAAAATTCACCTTTTCCTCCTAAAATAATCTTGCATTTATCATGAGTAGGTAAGTAAAAATGAATATATACACAGTAAATTCTAGTTAGAATTTCAGAAGGTCTTTGTGGTTAGATATACTTCTACTCTATGGGTCTGATCCTGCTCCAGTTGAAACCAACAGCAAGGCTCTCACTGATTTCAGTGGGATGGAACAAATCCCTCAATGATCAATGTTAGAGAAGGGCTCAGCTCAAAAGCACGGATCCCAGCACTTCTCAGAACTGCAGAAGTTCATATCTGGATCCCAAAGTTTGTATCTCTCATCTGTCTGTCATAAATGTGTTTAAAGAAAAGAAGAAAAAAAAGTGTCTGTAGTCATGACTACAATGGAATAAATTCCTTTATTTCTGCAGCCATGGAAAAAGTTGCATTCATTTTCTACCCCTTAACCTGTTTACTAATCAAAGTTAGAGGTGTTATCCTGGCCGTTTCCAACACTGACAGCTATTTTCCCAGAGCCACCATTTTTAAAATAAAAAGAAACTATTCGAGATCAGAACCAGACCTAACACAGGGGAAGAGTATCCCACATATACCTACTGTGGGGTTCTTACACATTTCTCTGAAGCATCTGGTGCTGGCCACTGTTCGAGACAGGGTACTGGACCAGATGGACCCACTGCTCTGATCCAGTCTGTCAATTCCTATCTTCTTATTCCTCCCTACCCCATGTGTAGCTGTCTGGATCCAATAAAAGCAGGGAATTCACCCATCTAACCCATGCTTTTTCTATATGGTATTTAGCATACGTAGCCCAAAATGAAAATTAAACACAGCCGAGTTTTGGGGAGGTGATATTCCTACACTGATGGGGAAAAAAACCTCTTCCACCAGCATAGGCCATGGCTGCACTATGTGATTATTTCAGCACAGCTACAACAATGTAGCTATGGCGGTATCGTGCCCATAGTGTAGACAAATCCCAATGTAATGTAATCCTAATGTAAGCCACTCCAACGCAAATGAAGGTTCACATAGGGGTTTGCATAATTTTAACTGCATTGGTTAAGAAGAAAAAAAATCCATGTAAAGTTATCTGTACAGGCAAGTTGTACTGATCTAAGCCTATGAGTGAGGGAGGGAGTGTGTTTACAGTGAACATACACTTTAGTATAACTCTGAACAGGTTTTAGATATCAGCCTTTCATCCTCCAGAAAGATCAAGTCTCATGCTGGGAAAAGCATATGAAGAATTAAGTTAATATGTTCAGTAATAAGTTACCATCACAAAGAGTACTTGACCATCTTAATTTCCACCTGGTTTGCAGTAAACTACCTCAGTGTGTGTAAAATAGAATGAAAAAAAGAAATATTAAAAATGACAGATTGTGATTAAACTAGGTCACAATTCAAATGGCACAATTAGTGAAAAATGATGTTTGAAGCCACTTATCTTACCATTCTCCTTACACCGGATAGGCTACTCTATACGTTATTTGTTCCTATCCCCCCCACCCTTTTATTCCCAAAGACTCGATTAATGCAAAACGATCCCCAGCCTGCTGTGCCACACGACAGCATAATGCCCATGAGGCATGAAACGTCATAGATCACAGCTTTACACCTGGCCAACGTAAGATATTCATCAAGTTCTCCCAAGCAATGGATGTATTTGTTGTGGGCCAAACCACAGAGAGAGACAGATGGAATGGGCATTTTATTTACATATGAAGTCTCTACACCTATCCACTTGATTTATGACAGATAGAACCTGGCCTTACACAGTCATGGAGGATGCCAGAGATAGGCTTATTTTATAACCGCTTGCCCTACATTAGGAAGCATGGTTTTCTCCCAAATGGCCACTGATATTTCTTTTAATATTTTTTTCAAAAAGTATTTGGCTGTTAGTATGTCTTTAAAAGTCTGGAGCTGGGATTTTGATTCAAACGTCTTCATCTCTTTGTGTTAGAACTTTTCAACTCAGACCCATCGGTACTTTAAAGCTACTCCTACAGGAAGATGAATAGCATCAGTAGACTCATCCAACCAGGCTCAACTGACTAAACTGAAATCCCCTCGCTGTTGCAGAAGCAACCTACACTTGTGTGTAGCAGGTTTCAATGTTCCTCTATGTTCTGTTCTGGAGGGCTAACTCCCCTGAATTCAGAAAGCATAAGTCTCCTGGAACCAAGTCCTGGGGGACATGGCGAAGCAGTTAAAAGACAAGACAACCCAAACTGCCCACAAATATATAAAAAGCTTAGTAATGTAACTCCTAGACATATTTAAAGGATTCAAGAATGTAGAAGTCCTTGTTAACTTTAATAGCTTTGGAAAGGTTTTCATATACTGATTTCATCACTTGGGTTACCACAGAGCTAATGGAATAAACAGCAACATTTTGTAGTGGGGAAGAGTATTGGCCCTTTGGATGACACACTGGGGTTTCACCTAGATATTAATATGAAGGGTGCATTAGAAGCAATATATTTGCATTATGTGCCCCTATTTTGCCCTCCTCCCCTTTAAAAAAAAAAAAAAAAAAAAAAAAAAATAA
>QXTE01000044.1:7512225-7558183 GCA_003942145.1 Platysternon megacephalum
TAAAGTCAGCTGTGGTAGTTTCCTTGATAATGAAAGATGCCACATATGACTTCACTTTATGGAGGCAATTTTCCTTTATTTAAAACGCAATTAAACTGGCTTCTCCATTTTTAAACTGCTCTGCCAATTTTTTTGGTGATTTTCTTACATTGATTTTCCAAGACAAAACAGACCATGAGAAGTACAGTATCCCTGAGCCTCCACAGTCAGCATAGTTTGGGATGAGGGGGGGGGGGGAAAGGGGGAGAAGAGGCAGATATTTGTCCTCTCTTTCTCCTCCCATGGAAGTGGCACCATGGTCATAAAGGGTGAGTCTCTCCTTTTTCCCCTGGATACCAGCCAGACCTATAGTTAAAGTGTGGCTGCTTTTGTGTGAAAAATAAAAAATTCGGATGTTAATATAGTTTGAATCTTTTTTTAAAATAGTATTTTCATAAAGGGGAAAAAAGGTTTTTAAAAAGGCCAAAATAGATGGGGAAAGGTGTTTACTACAATTAAGGAAAAGCCTTATTTTCAGTACTAAGCCCTGGTTCTGTACAATAGCAACACCTTTTTAAATAGGGCCTTTCATCTGAAAGGCACTTTACAGTAAGAAGACTATCACTTCATCTACCAATGAAATGCAATCCTCTTCTTGGGCGAGATGACAAAATTGCCTAACAGTCCCAGAATCACTACACACGAGTTTCAGGCAGACAGTGAAGGATACCATGTCCAACTGAAACAGAAAGACGAATTTAGGTAAGAAGAATATAATTATCTAACCTGGACTTTGGCCATGACATCTGCTCTTGCAAAAAGTGCCATATTAATCACTGAAATGAGCCATTGGAAAGACTTGTGTTGACGCAATCCACTGTAAAGGCTACTTGAGAATTATGATGGGGGCTTGTGTCACTGTGTGATACTTAGCAATGTTAACTGCGTGCATTTCCAAACACCCAATCTAACACCACACATTCAAAACACATCATGTCTAATATGATGTAACTGGAAAGTTGGGCGGGCAGGCCCTTGCACATAATTTAGAAAAAGGAAAGGAAATTAAGTCAAAAAGGAAGACCATAAAGTAATGCTCATTGTCTCGAGTTTCTTCAGACAAGCAGTGGAGAACGAAAAAAGCTCCTGGATAAACAGAGATGATGGCCACGTATATCAGGAGAATGATGGGCTCTTAGGCTGGAACATATTGATGAAAGCAACTTATTCAGAGGAAAAGTAAACCACTGACTCCATCCTTAACTCAAGCTTTCAAATAAGATGTAAAACATAATCCTGGCCATTTGTTATTAAAAATCCCAAGATTTTTTTTGCCAGATTAAAAATGTTAGCTAACATATCCTGGCCAATATCCAACTTGGATAATTACACTCTGTTGCCTAAAATTCCCCCTATGGTTTCAAATGGATTCATTTTTCTTCATTTCTCTTCCCCAAACCTCCTCCGGTATAATGTTGCTAGTGTGGAATAGCTGCTCTGTTCTACTCCAGGGGTGCATGAATTTCAACAGTGGGCAACCCCTGAATAGAATCTGTATACACCTCCTGGAAGAAAGGCACTATGAACCAGATTCTGATGCCTTTATTCACATTGAAGAGTATTTTATTCCAGGAGTATTCCCATTGATTTAAGGGGGGATTCTTGTGCAGTAAAAGTACAACATAGAAAAAGTAAGTATCAATCAGGCCTTGTATAAGTAATGGGCCATATCCTCAGCTGGTGTAAACTGATGTAGCACCACCGAGTTTAATGGAGCTATGCTCATTTACACCAGCTGGGGATATGGCCCATTAGGTATTGTTAATCTATTTTGTCATCTCTAAGTATAGCAGGGTGTTGAAGAGGTTACATGCACTAACATAGAGGCACAAAAGGAACTAGATAAGGGTGTCAGAAATGATTCTGCTTACTTTTGACTGTACATTTCATAACATGATTTTGCAAGCCAAACTAATTTTCTATTATTGTTTATTATACATACCACCATAATCAGTGCTGTTTAACATAACATCTGGAAAAAGGGGTAAACAGTGAAGTAGCAAAATTTGCAGACAATACAAAATTATTCAAGATGGTAAAGTCCAAAGCAGACTGCAAGGAGTTACAAAGAGATCTCACAAAACTGAGTGACTGGGCAAGAAAATAGCAGATGAAATTCAGTGTTGATAAATGCAAAGCATGCACATTGAAAAACAAAATCCCAACTACACATACAAAATGATGGGGCCTAAAAAAAGCTATCAACACTCAAGAAAGATCTTGGAGTCATAGTGGATAGTTCTCGGAAATCATCTGCTCAATGTGGAGTCAAGAATCAGAGGGGTAGCCGTGTTAGTCTGGATCTGTAAAAAGCAACAGAGAGTCCTGTGGCACCTTTAAGACTAACAGAGGTTAACAGAGGTTAGTCTTAAAGGTGCCACAGGACTCTCTGTTGCTTTTTCAATGTGGAGTGGCAGTCAAAAGCTAACAGAACGTTAGCAACCATTAGGAAAGGGATAGATAAGACGACAGTAAATATCATAATGCCACTAAATCCATGCTATGCCCACACCTTGAATACTGCATGCAGTTCTGGTTGCCCCATCTCAAAAAAAAAAAAATTGGAATTGGAAAAGGTACAGAGAAGGGCAACAAAAATGACTAGGAGTATGAAACCTCTCCTCATATGGAAGCCACTTAAAAGACTGGGACTTTTCAGCTTGGAAAAGAGAGGTCTAAGGGGATATGATAGAGTTCTACAAAATCATGAATAATGTGGAGAAAGTGAATAAGAAACTATTATTTACTCCTTCACATAAAACAAGACCCAGGCGTCACCAAATGAAATGAATAGGCAGCAGGTTTAAAACAAACACACAACTCACAGTCAACCCATAGAACTCGTTGCCAGGGGATATTGTGAAGGCCAAAACTATAATTGGATTAAATAAAGAATGAGGTAAATTCCTAGAGGATAGGTCCATCAGTGGCTATTGGCCAAGGTGGTCAGGGATGCAACCCTATGCTTTGGGTGTCCCTAGCCTCTGACTGCCAGAAGCTGGGAGTGGACAACAGGAGATGGATCGCTCAGTAATTGCCCTGTTCATTCCCTCTGAAGCACCTGGCATTGGCCACTGTTGGAAGACAGAATACTTGGCTAGATGGACCATTGTCTGACCCAGTATGACCATTCTTGTAACTGTGCACGGCACTTTAAAGACAAAACTGAAAGGTCCCACTGTGACACTGCACCCCAGATTCTTCATAGTGATATGATGATATATTTTATGCAAGACAGGTTGTGTAAGGTGTCATTGGAAAAGTTATGACTTGCTGAATGATTATCCTATTTGTATGCATGTATCATTTTTGTATCTGAAGTTATACATACTGACTATGTATCTGTACTTTAAATGTAGTTACACCTGGGCAACACCCACTAGACAAGATGCTTTCAGTCTAGATAGCTGACTGGGAAGGGCCTATTCAGGACAATGAGCCATTAGGGAAAAACAATAGGCCTTAGGAGAAACTTATCTCCCACCTGGTGAGCCTTCCTGAGAACACTCCAAACAGCCTGTAAGTGATGGCTGCTATGTCTCTACAAGGACATGTGACCAGGCCACATGATGCTGGACTCCATCTTGGGATGTCAGTATTTTTTCAGAAACCCATCTGGGAACCAAGTTTTGAAACAAAGAGTTTCCACCATATGCTAAAGCTATAGAAGGCAGGGAGTGACATCATCTGTTATTCTTCACTGGAAGTGCTGGACCCAGGCTAAAAGGATTTCTAGCCTGTGTATCAAGACCTGAGAAACCCAAGCTGTAAAGCTAATGCAGCTTGTGCCTTAAGAATCTACAAGTCTGTCTGTACCCTCAGTTATGGTGAGAATCAGCTAGTTCATATTCAATCTAGTATATTAAGCTTAGTTGGCGTTTTTGTTTATTTGCTAGGTAATCTGCTTTGATCTGTTTGCTATCCCCTTATAATCACTTAATCTATTTTTTGTAGTTAATACATTTATTTTAGGTTTTAATCTAAACCAGTGAGTTTGGAGTGAAGTTTGTGGGAATCTTAGCTCAGCAGGGCTGAAGTGTTTATGAAGGTGACTAGGCCAATTTCATGCTATCCCAATACCGGGCTGTCTGAGCACCAATCCTGACCTCAACACAAGTTACAGCATTCCTCAAGCCGCTCTTATTAACAAGAGATTGCCAACAATCCAGCTGCTGGGGATTCAGGGGGTCCTGGCCACATGCTCTTTCCCTCAGCCACACCCCTAAGCAAGGAGAAGACATTCTTGTGGGTCTGGTTGTGAGTTTTAAACCAGTTTTGCCCCCAACAGAGCAGTGCAAAGCAGCCCTAGCACACCTGAGCAGCTGGTCTTATTTTAATCAATAAGTGATGTGCAAACATTAACAAGTACTGTTACAATGAAGTGATGCATCTGGCCATTTTTAAGCTTCATTTGTTCATCAAGAGAAACAATTCCAAAACCTGAATTGTTTCTTTAACTGTTCTGTTTCATCAATGGCCTGAACAGGATCTGAATAAGATAACTCTTTGCCTTTCTTCTCCTCTCTTCTTTTAAAAAGAAACAAAAAACCCTACACTCCAGATAAAGTAGAGCTTGAATTACTTTGCTCTAAATGGTCTAGGTATTCCTGCATGCAAATTGATAGAAAATTAGCATTACTACAGTTACTGAAGCCCTGGATTGAAGATATCTAAAAATGGAAGGATTTTTTTCCCCCCTGAATAGCAAATGTATCCCTCTTCAAATCTGGTTTATACAGGTAATATTCCAACTCTCCATTGGTTTGCTAGAACTGATTATTACATAAGTAAAATAAGAGAGCACTTAGTGTCCCTCTGCAATAAATATCTGTCACTCAAACAGATGTCACCCTAAGCAATGCCACTCTCCAATCAATGAGAGGACCTGTACTCGAAAGGTTTGTGTGGAGCAATGTTTGTCATGCAAGCATTTGACTGATCAGGCCAAACTTACACTTCAGACAAATTACATGTACAGTAGAACCTCAGAGCTACAAACACCTCTGGAATGGAGGTTGTTCGTAACTCTGAACAAAATGTCATGGTTGTTCTTTCAAAAGTTTACAGCTGAACACTGACAATGCAGCTTTGAAACTTTACTATGTAGAGAAAAATGCTGCATTGTAGCCATCTTAATGTAAATGAAACTGTAATACCAACAGACCCTGGTCATCAGCAGGCGGACGGGATTGAACCTGGGGCCTCTGGAGCTTAGTACACGAGCCTCTACTGCATGAGCTAAAAGCCATATGGCTAGTAGCTAAGGCTGTAGAGCAGACTCATTAATCTCTCTCTAAGTGGTCTCGGTGCCACTAGATGGGACAGAGCACCATACCCAGGAGGTGTGTGGGTTACAAAAGAAGCACAGAAACAGTTTCCTTACCTTGTCAATTTAAAAAAAAAAGGGAGGGGGGGTTAAGTAGTTTACATTTAACACAATACTGTACTGTATTTGCCTTTCTTTTTTTTTGGTCTCTGTTGCAGCCTGATTACATACTTCCTCTTCCAAATGAGGTGTGCGGTTGACCAGTCAGTAACTCTGGGGTTCCTAACTCTGAGGTTCTACTGTACGAGATTTCTGCTTCTTGTTTGGACCGAACAGATAGTCCCACCTTATCTCTACAGTTTCTACATTATTAAAATAAAAGATTCATTTGTAAAAAACAATTAAATGAAAACAAAAGCTGCAATTACAGAGAAATAAGCAAACTCTCTTCACCTCCACTCAAAACTAGAGATTTAGCACTGAAGGCAAGTGGCTTAGCTCCGGGTCTGTTCTTTACACCTCAAAATTATGAAGTATGGATGTGGTGGGAGATTGCTGTACGACATGTACTTGCCTATATCATGACTGACTTCAATGCCACATCTCAATGAAAGCACTATATACAATACAGTTTGCCTCAGAATAAACCCTAATAGCTCATAAATTGCCAGTACAATAATCCCTTTGGAATCTCTTCTTTTATCCGGAGTTTCCTTCCTCTCCCCCCCTCCTTGTTACATTATAGAAACAAGATAATAAACAGTACAGAGAAGAAAATGATGTTATGTACCAATGTCCGTCTGCAGAACAGACACTACACTCTATTTACTTAAGGAAATACAGTCAAGCATATACTTCACTGTCAATCTATTTTTAAAAAGGCTACAAGACCTGTTGCACCAAAAGGGCGGGGGGGGGAGGGCTGAGGCAATATGAATTAAAATATTTTTTCTTTCACTTTTTAGACATGGGTTTTAGATTTGTCCCTGGCATAAAAGCTACAAGAAGCTTACAAATAAAATAGGAGTGGGCGGGAGGGGGGGGCTTCAATTCAACCTAGATTGTTTAAATCCAATGTTATTATTTCCCACAGAATTACTTAGGTCTATTGAAGATGAAGCTGCAGTGTTGGAGGGTTATTTGCTCCAAGGACCTTTTTAATATGGCTGTATTGTAATACTGCAGTGCAAAAACCTCTCTAGTCATAAAGAGAAATTTAGCTCAGAAGCAGAACTTGTGAGCACTGAAAAATGCATTTGCTTCAATTTGTATTCATTTAATAACGGTGTTACTTAACAAGATCAGTTAAAATGACTGTCCTCAAAAGGCATAACACTGTAACCTCCTCTTATGAGACTCCTAGGGCACTGAAGTAAAATTCATTTGTCTAAACCAAATAACCAAAGCAAGCAGTGGCATTACAAATAACATATTTAAAAGGAGGAAAATCTTTAGTGACGGACAAGAAGATAGTTTTAAAACAAAAGGGAAAAAAAAAAGCAGGAAGCCAACTAAAATACGTATTTCACTGCCAATGAAAATGAATTGTCCCCTGACAAATGGCAATGCATTGTCATCTCACTTTGATTTTTGTCTTAAATTAAGGAGAAGCCACTGAGTCTACACATTAGGAAAGAGCTATTGAAATCTGGGTGTATACTGTACCACATTACTAGTCAAATCCCATATACTCATGCATAATTATTTTCCTACAAGGTTATGCCTAATTGGCCACTAACCCAATTGATTAATCATCTAAATTTTAAGGAGGCATCAAGAAGCCGTCTGAAAGGCAGCAAAATGTTTATTTAAGTACAAATATGAAGCCAGTCTGTGACAGCTGGTTCTAGTTACTCCTATTAGGATGTACACACATAGGTGGTAGACAGAAAAAGAATGTTAGAGGGTCACCTAATCTGGAAATCAACAAGCCCTGTGGTCTGAGGACAAACTCCACAATTCTAAGTAAATTGTTAGTTTCCAGCAATGGAAGCGTTACATTATTTTGAGTGTGACAGAGAGGGTCCTTTAAGCAGACATATAATTCTCATTTCCAAGTCTGCGTAATAAAATGTCCATTTCCTTGAGTCTTAACCCTTATGGTAAAAGCAAAGGATAAATGCCATGCATTCATACTTGAGTTTCCTTCCTAGAATCACCCCTGCACTGATTGCAGAGAGGTATGTGACAAATACTAGCCTTTTGACAGGTCTTTGAGTGAAAAACAAAACTTTGAGTTAAAGCCCATTTATTTCTCTCAAATCGAAGTTAATAGGAATCAGGCACATGAGTGTAATTGGCAAATGAGATACTACATTATGCACACTGCTTAAAGCAAAGCCTTCCTGATCAAGACTTTTCTATATCCCCCATTCCCCCCCCCCCCCCCCCCCCCCCCCCCCCCCCCCCCAATTNAAACACAAAAACCTTTGGACATATATGGACCGATCCACTAACAGGATCCCACTAAGAACAGGTTCTGTGGACTAAGATGATAACATGCTGTAGGGTCCAGAAATAAATACAAGCAATTAAAGCGGGGGGGGGGGGGGGTGAAATACCACAATATGAAATTAAACACTGACAAGACACTTGAATCTTTCCCGACCACCTCCCCTCAGCCCCCATTTCTTCATTACTGCAATCAAATAAAATACCTTCTCCTACCTTGAGCCACTGCTGCTCCCTGATCAGCCCCCCACTCATCCTCTTGTTGCAGAAAAAAAGGCTCCCCCCTTTTGTTGTCAGTTCTTTTTTCAAGGGTGTCTCTGTGTGTCTGCCTGTGGGCAGTAGATCCCTCCAAACGAAGACTTGGAAATGGGTATCCCAGTGAGCAAATCCTCAGCAGTTTCAGTTCACTGAGAGCACCTCAATCACAGCAGCAGAAGCAGAGGCATTGCTAGTAGTCTGCAGGCCACATCGTTCATACCGTATACATCACTACCACATTTCTCCTAATACTGGAGCCCGACAGCATTTCACCACCTAGTGTATAACGTGTGCACTTTGCTTTGCTGTGCAGTAACACATTTATGTGAATACCCTTAATAATTCCCTTGGTCTGTGTCTCATCAGCAGACTATTTGTGGCTCAGCAGGCATAGCAAATAAACATGCAACCACCTGGAGGGTGCACTTACATCCTTCATTAGGATCTGCCACCTAAAGGTATCAAAATTCACCTGAGGGGACCAGGTGCACCCAATTCATCACACTGGAACAAATTCAACACTCTCACAGTTCCCACTAACTACAATGGGATTTGCATGTAAAGGTAGAAACTGAACCTTAATCTAGCCAGACGCTAAAATAGCTGGGGTAACACTACGCACTCAGAACACCCCATATGTCCTGCCCTGGGCTCTTTATTGATCACTGTCTAGTCACCCACTCTACCGTGTTGTTAGTTGCACCTGTACAAAAGTGTTGCATGTTTTTCTCTTTTTTAATTACTGTGTTCTGTGACATTTTGTGGCCTGACAAGGCATTTTCAACCAGCACATCAGGAGGAGAAAGTGTGACTTCTGTCACATGGTCTTGATTTTAACCCTATAATGATAATGCCCTATCTAGTGCTCATCACCTTGCTCTCTCAGTGCCTTGCAAGAATGTATAATGCCAGCAAAATGGAACAATTTATCAGATGTCTTTTTTGATCTCCTCCTTAACCTAGAGCATGTATTAAGAGGATCTTTTTTGTTCCCCTTCCTCCAGCATCAGTCATTGGCTTAATCCATTCCCCTCACCCTACCATCTCTCTCTCTTACACACCTTCCTCCTCTTTCCATTTCTTCCTTCTTTCCCATGTCTCAACCCCGCACCAGAAGATGGTTGTTATTGAGGGAAAGCTATGGAAAAAAAGACGGGCTTTACACACTGTCCTGAAGGTGGCAAGATCGGTCATCATTCCAATCTGCATTAGGAGGTTTTACAGCCCAAGGCCAGATGCAGAGAATGCAAAAGCTTTTGTGACACACCCCCAGTTGGTCGGGCACTCTGTCCCCATCTTGTGATGTCCAGATTGATAAGCCTGGTACAGCCTTGGCTAACAGAGCTGGGTCTTTTAGCTGAGGCAGTAGAGGCTCATGGTCTAAGAGTCAAAGATCCCAACTTTGATCCCTGTTGCCAGTGACCCACCCGGGGGGGGGGAAGCATGGTTTTACATTTTATTGGCATGATCATATCTTTTCTTCAGTCATTTCTGCTTGACAATCTGACGGGGTTTCCTGCTCTTCCTGTGGTTTGTGGACATGGTGATCACTTACTGTAACTGCTGGTAAGTCCATTGTGAGAAATGAAGCCTTCCACATTTGCAATATACTTTTGAGTTGCTACTTATAGCACGTTCAGGCAGAACATTCCCTTTGTCCGTGGCCTGTTTCTATGTATTTAACTTAACTCTGATCTCTAATCAATTAAATCCACCTCTTTCCATGCAGGGGGGTGACAGTCAGGCAAGAATGGTTAAAAAAGGAAATGATCAGATAAGTACACATTTCCTATTCTTCCCATTCATACCCAACAGTCTGGATGGG
The DNA here is from genome assembly GCA_003942145.1 of Platysternon megacephalum. NCBI lineage: Eukaryota > Metazoa > Chordata > Testudines > Platysternidae > Platysternon > Platysternon megacephalum. The sequence goes on from QXTE01000044.1 coordinate 7,522,065, forward strand.
CTGTAACAAACAGTAAAATTAATTTCTGGCAGGGAACATGCTGTTACCATAACTAAATACATACGTGGATAAATTGTGAGCTTGAAAAGGGCATGACTGAGACATGCACATTGGAGGTTTTTGCTAATTCTAGGAGATCAAGCTTGTAATATCTATAAAAATGTGAGTGTTAAACTGCCTTGCATATTTCTTCATAAGTATAGATCTTCAAAGCATGGCTGGTTGCTGAACCCCTTAGGAGAGAGAGAGAGCATTAACCTTCTTGGAGGGGTTAATAGTAGGCACTGACTGCAGTGGATTATAACAGAGTTGTTAGCCTTATGTAACCATGACCCACACATGACTGAGGCCAGGAGAAAAAGGTTCAGTCTCTTATCAGCACTCCTCTGTCACATATGTATTACAGGAGGAATAGCTCTTCCTGCTTTATAGACTTCTTTGATGCATACCCTGAGCCATCTGACAATGGCTGCCTCAGAGATTTTGTTACCCTTAACTGCTGGCTGATAAAGTACAAATAAAGCTGTTGAACGTCTTATTGATTCTGTGTAATTGAGATATAACTTTAGTGCCCTTCTTACATTGTGTTTATGCCATTCAATTGCTTTGGGGTACTTCGAATTGGGACAGAATGGTGGTAGTGATATTGCCTGGAAACAAATGTTCACTCACAGGATGAAGACTGGATCCATTCTGCCTCCCACCATGTCTTGGTACAATTATTGAACTTTCATAGAAAGAATCTCCAAATCAGATATCCTTTTTGTCAAAGTTACGGTGTCTAGAAGGGTAAGAAACATGAATGTACACTTAAAGGCTCAAAAGAAGGGGGTTTTGTAGGCTTGGAATACCCAAATTAGCTTCCTTGGGGGAAATCTATCAAATACTAAAGAGATGGAACTGTGGTCTTCTAGTTAAGGCCCTGGACTGCAACTGAGAATACCTGAGTTAAGGTCCCAGCTCTAACAGAATGTCCTCAGTATTATCTTGAGCGAGTTGCTCTCTTTACCTCATTTCTACTATGGGAATAATAATTATTTCCTGCCTTCAAGGGTGTTGTGTGGATGAATTCATTTGTGTGCGTGTGTGGAGTTCAGATAGTAGAACAATATGGTCATATAAACAGATGAATAAATGCTAGTTTTATGAGGATTTCAAGCAATAAATTTTGGGTTCCTTTTACCAGGAACACTTGCAATAGCAGAGAGACAATTCTTTAGTACTGTATATTCAGATTCAAACCTAGGAATAGGGCGTTTTAACAAAAGTTCAGAATGCTTTAGATCTTTGCCTTTCAGGTTTATATCAGCATCAATACTGAAATTTCAGCCAAATCCCACTGTAGCTCAGCCTTGTGGATTTCCTTCTTGCCACTAGCAAGTCCTCCACCGCCTCTGCCAAATACCCTCTCTCAATCTCCTCTGAATGTCTATGTAGTCAGCTTTAGTTAGGCCCTGGGCAAGAAAGCCGACTTGAACCAGCAGTGTCATCACTTATGCTTGTATATTGGTTTTCCACAAACTTTAACAAACATGCCTTCGATACAGATTTGGAAGCTAGAGAGGTTACCAGAGCCCCGAAGCCACTGCGGGGAGGTGTCAGCCACTAACAAGGTGGGTAATGAAATCTATTGTATGATGTCCTTTAAACTTCTTTCTTTGAGGAAATGGCGGCCAGGTCTCTCCCTCAGTTCAAGCCTAGGGTTGCAGATTTACAGTAATGTCTTAAGAGTACACCTCTCTAACTGTTGGTCAGGTTTCAACACATCTTTCACCAGGGATGCTACTGCTGCACTAACCTCCACTGCCTAATTTGCCAGTCTCATGAGACCTGCAGCACACTGAAGTGACTGCAGAGATACGAGGTGGTGCTTTGTCTTACCCACCTGATAATTAGGAGTGCCCCATGGTGATCATAAGAAGGGGAAAGGCCGCCTGTATGTCTCAAAGAAAGCCCCATAAAAGAAACATGGACAAAACTCAAAATATACATAATGGCATTTCCAAGTCAACACTAAGATGTACGGGGGCCTGAGCTGCCAGACAAAAGCGGAGGATGTTTCATTAACAACGACTAAAGCTGAATGCAGGTTAAGTTAAACAAGTGGAACTGTGCACTGCTGCCCATATAGCTGAGTTTCTTCCAGCCTAACTCCAACAGTTCAGTTTCCCTGGTGTCCTGTCCATAACAGTCCCTCCAGAGAGCATAGGCCCAATGACCCTAGTTCCACTAATGGTACAGCTTCCCTATTTTATAAACATGAGAAACAAATTGACACCCAGCCCATGTCCTTTTGGCCAGAGGTTGCTAGCACATAGCCAAACTGGAGTTTCATCTTTACCACAGATTAAGCTGGTTACATTGTCTTTGAGATAGCTTGGTTTCCTCAAAAGGCAACCACACCAGAAGTGACCTTCTTTGACTCCCTGTCACCTGTCTCCAAGCCTAGCAGACTTGCTCTCTGAGGAGTCTCCTTCCTCCCTGTGGGGTTGGCCACCGGATGGTTCTGTGTCTCAGTGCTGAGATGAGCTGTTTCTCTGTCGGTGCTCTGTGGGTATTGGGTCTGCAGGCTCATAAGTGCTTCCTGTTCCTTCAGATCACTTGTCTCTTTTGTGTAGTCACCTCTTATGAACTGAGTGCCACTGCCCCCTCATGAACACCTTTTGTCCCTTCCTTCTGGTGTCTCTCTAATGTCTGGATCCTCTCAGAAGTGTCTCTCTGCGGTCGGTAAGTCCTTGGCCGATGTGTTGTACTCTAGTGCCTGTGTTGCCGATTCTTGGCCATCTCCTCTTGGCAATGTCCCCATTCTTCTGGATCCAACAGGTCTCCCCTCATTGGTAACAGTTTTTTGGTTCTTCATCCCATCAGTACCTATGCTGGACTGAACTGTTTTGGCATCCCTGTGATGGGGTTATTCCTGTATACAAAAACTACTAAATGGGTCTGAGCCACAAGAAAAGAGCCTGGTGTAACAGTCTTAGCTGTTTTCACCGTTTATTCTACTTTACTACTTATTCTACCCTTTGTGGGTATGCTGGGGAGGAGATGTGGCAATTAAACACCCATTTGCATGCAAATTCTTTGGATTCTTCCAAGGCAAAATTTGTCTGTGACCAGTGTCTAGAATACCACCTCTCGCAAAGTGAGCCTTCAGTTTGGCAATCACTGACTTGCTTCTTGTATTAGGCAGGGCATCAGCCTCCCAAAAGTTTGAACAGTAGTCCACTAATCAAGTACTGTTTTCCTTTATGGTAAACAGATCTGCTCCCAACTTTTTGCATGGTTGGCTGGGCAGCTCTTGTGGTAACAGTGTGTCATTCTGCTGGCAGTTATCAGAGGACCAGCAGGTGTCCCTCTTCTATCAAGGAGCAAAGCTGTGTATTTATTCCCAGCCAGTTAACACACTCTCAAGTCCATCCAAGACAGCAGTCAAAGCCCAGGTGTGAGGCACGAGTTTTTGATGACACCCTTACGTAACAAGGGAGAGACAACAGCTCTCTGTACTCTAAATATGGTTCCATCCTGCACACCAAACTCATCTTTCATTTGAAAATACAGTTCTGCTCCTACCAGTACTTGGCTTTTGTCTTCTAGCCACTCTGTTAGTATCGTTCTCTAGGCTGCCTACAGTTAGATGTCCTTTTCCATAGCTTCTGATTTCCATCAGCTTCACTGTTGAAACTGGGACACTGAATCTATTAACATGTTTCACTGTGTCCTCATTCCCTTCCCCCAGCTCGCTGGTGCTGGGTACATATGCCCTGCTCAAGGTGTCAGCTAACACCAATAATCATCCTGGACAATATCTGACCTCAACAAGTAGCGCTGGAGGCGCATCAATATGCGCTGCAATATCTTTGGTGCACTAAGGAGGAACTTTGCCATGATTGTCTCTAGGGTTTTATAGTCTGATTGCACTCTTACTGGGTAGTCATAGGGGTGCTTATGGAATTCCTCCACTCCAAGTACCAGAGCCGAAGCTTTTTGTATTTGGGCACACCACTGGTCACTCTCTGTCAAGGCTTTGCTGGCATAAGCAACCAGCTTCTGCTGCAAAAGGGCTACACCCAGTCCTCTTTCTGAAGCATCACATTGGAGTGTCAGTGGCTCTCCTGGCTGGTAGTCGTTCAGGACAGGGATTTGTTATCATCTGTTTCAGTGTGACAAATGCTTGCACTGCTGTTGGGGGACCTGCCCAGTCCCATTCAACATCCTGCCTTGTGAGTTGATGTATAGGTTACGCTACAGCAGCCAAGTGTGGACAGGAAAATCATCATTCCTATGAAGCACTGTATCCCTGTCACATCCCCTGGAGCTGGCATGTCTCTGACTTCCTTAATCTTATTGGGATCTAATTTCTATCCATCTGCTGTGAGTGGATGTCCAGTTTGTCACCTCACGCTGTTTGAGTCGGGTTTTCTGTTTTTGTCCTGGCTCTGTAGAAAAGCTCATAGTTTTCTGTCATGGTCTCATTCAGCTTCTGTATCATTGCTCCCTTCACGTACAAACAAGGGTATTATCTGCAATTATTTTCACTCCAGGCAGTCATTCCAGTGCCTGGGTGAGAGTCTTCTCTGGAACACATCTGGTGCTGGGTTTATGCCCATCAGCATCTGCAGCCATCTGTAATAACCAAATGATGTTGCAAAGGTTGTCAGCACGCTGGACACTATCCATCTTTATGTATCAAAACCCGTTCTTCACATCACAAAGCATAAAGATTCTGGCTTTGGAAAGTTCTGGCAAGATGTCTTCAGTTGTCAGCAGTGGATAGTAGCATCTTTTCAATGGCCAGCTGAGTGTCTTTGGGTCTATGCAGGTGCATAATTTGCCCGATGGCTTCTTTACCACCACTATGCTGCTTACCCCAGGCTGTACTGGCCTCTACAAGTGCTATGATATCCCTGCTCTGCAGACTTTCAAGCTCCTTGCATACTGGCTTATGTAAACAAGGAGTCCGGTGGCACCTTAAAAACTAACATTTATTTGCCCAAATAAATCTGTTAGTCTTTAAGGTGCCATTGGACTCTTTGTTGTTTTTGTGGATACAGACTAACACGGCTACCCCCTGAGACTTGGCTTATGTGGTATCACTGGGATTTTCCTTCATGGTAAGGACAGAGGTTCTACTGTGGGGTCTACTTCTAGTCACAGCTTTTTTAGAGGCACCTTTCACCTTTGAAAACCCACCCATATGCTTTTAAAATAGCCTCCATTATCCATGGGGCTCCTCCTTTGGCATCTTGCACTGCAGCTATAAAATTCTGACACTGCACCCTTATCAGACCCAGGGCTTGTGTGGCTGTCTTCCCCAAGAGGCGTCTGCGATTCTTATCCACCACAAACTTCCGTTGATACCATCTGTTATTTTTCAGGTTAGTTACTATGAGGTCACATTTTCCTACAAGCTGCATTATGCTATCATTGTACCTTATTAGAGTGCACCTGCTCATTGTAATGGGTGTTTTAGAGTCCAATTCACCTGGAGAGATCCCATGACAGAAGGTCCCACTATCCAGCTGAAATCACACGGCGTTTCCCTATACACATTGTTGCATGCCCAGGGGTTGGTACTGTCCCTTGTTGCTTTCCTGAAAGCTTGAACTCGATATGCTCTCAGGCTCAAAGAGTCATGTCAGCACTGCTGCCTGATATGCCATTTCCCTCTCATACAAGTCTGACTGGCTCTTTCTGGGACCTTCCCCTGCTCTTGCACACTCTGTTACAATGGTTCAACTTGCCACACTCCTTGCAATGCTGTCCGATGCAGGGCATTTCTCCTTTCATCCCTCATGCTGTAGCCCACAGGAAATTCACACTATGGGTAGGGTAGGGCATCTCACTCTGGGTAGGGAACGCTGGCCACCTACTCTCCTTTGCTGTTGTCTCACTGCATGTCTTTCTGGAGGTGGCATGCTCCCTAGAGCTTTCATCCTCTCACCTGCCTAAATGTGAGAGCCTTCCCAGAGCAGCCCCTCCTGCAGGGCGATCCCAAGTGCTGCAGACTGTCCTGTCCCAAATCAGGGAGTCTGTCAAGTCCCCTAAATTGCAAGCAGCAGCCAGTGTGCATAAGGCAGTAACACAGGAAGTCTCTCACCTCCCTCCCCTTCGGATTGGTCTCTAGTGAAAAACCTGTGTCATTCTGCTTTGGGGAGCAATGGGTCCCCAAGGCTCCTAGGACTCCTATGAGACTTGAGGCATTGGTGATCTTCAGAGTGATGCAGACCTCTCTTCCTTGCTCTGCAATAGGGTAAAACAACAGTTGTACTTTCCTGCTGCTGTCAACCTCCTGCATGACCAGGTCTGTGTACGGCTTGAATGCCTTCTCCCCCCAGATCTATTGCTGGGCTGGGTTTGTGTCTGCAAAATCCAGGGCTCTGGGGAGCTTCAGACCAAGTTCCATGGCTCACACTGCCAGCTGCTGGACTGCAGAGAATTCACAGCTTACACTCTGCCACCATGTTTCTCTAGCAATGATTGAAGCTGAATTCAGGTTAAGTGGAACAAGTGAAGCTTTAAATAAATCCTGTGCACTGTTCTGTCCTTGTAGCTGAGTTGCTTCCAGACTAACTCCATCACTTCCCCAGTCCCCTTAGGGTCCAGTCCATAACAGTCCCTGTAGGGAACATGGGCCCTCTGACTCCAGTTCACTGATCATGACAGAGTGGGAGAGAAGGACTTAGGGCTGGTCAAAAACTTCTCACAAACTATTTTTGATGGAAATTTGGGTTTTTGACTAGATGAAGTTCTGTGCAGAAAGTATCTACTTTCCTTGAACATTTTCAGTTTGTCAGAAAGCCAAAAACCCCAAACCTGAAAGTTATCATCTGAAAGCCAAAATTTTTCAAGGCCCATGAAGAGTAGATTCATACCCCAGCTCGCCGTGAACCAATTGTTCGGGCAGGCTAGCCCTTAGTCTCACAGAAAGGCACGTAGGAATCTAAATCCCACTGACTAAAGCCTAAAACTTAGGATGACCTACCTACATTCCTCGGGGTGTGAAAAATTCACACTTGAGACACATAGTTAAGCCACCCTAAGCTCAGGTATAGACACCACTAGGTTGATGGAAGAATTTTTCTTGTCAGCCTAGCCACTGCATCTCAAGGGGGTGGATTTACTCCAGCAATGGACCCCCTCCCCCGCCCCGGCACTGTCGCAGGAGTCTATGCTACAAGCGCTACAGCTACAGCACTGTGGCTGTTCTGCTGTAGTGTAGGGAGAGCCTTAGTTGCTTTTGAAAATGAGACTTGGGAATTGCAACACTGAGCACTGCATTGCCTTTAAAAATCTGGGCCTTAACTCTGTGCAAAACAGGTATAATACTTACCTGCCTCACAAACAATTGGAGGGATGAATTCGTTAATGTAAGTAACATCTGTTGAAACTGATACATGCTAAGTAATATTACTTAATTCCTTCTGAAAGTTAGGCATTCCAGGCTAAAATCCCCACCGACGTGCCAATAATAATGTCTCTTTATGATGCAGCGCCATACTATTTACATAGCAGCATCACACACTAGGACCCAAGGCACAGCTTTCTACTCCAGAGTCCATGTATATAATCTCTTACAGTGCCTCTGAGTCAGCTGGGAACTGCGCAGTGCCACAGAGAGCTGGGCAAGCAAAGGGGCAAACCCCAAAAGAAGCAGCAGGCGCAGTGGATGCAGCAGTGCACGGCTGCACTGAGGAACTGATTGTACTCATCACAAAGCAGACAGCGTTTGAAATGGAAATGAGGTGGAAATGTGACTGTTGTGTTACCCAGCATTACAGGAAAGGTCATTCTGGACAACAGGGAAGCAAGAGGCATGCAGTGCTGACTTTGTTTTGTTTCACTATTGTTCAGCTCATCTCAGAGGTTCATTTAGTTGGTATTAAAAAAAAAAAGCCCATACAATACTGAGCCATTTAAAAACAAAAGACCATAATTCTGTTCTCCCTACCTCAGAGACCTTCATCTGCACATGAAAGGAGTTCTATCTTGTGGACTTGGAAGCAGAATTTTGCCCATTATGTTTTGTGAGGGACTCCATAGGTGGAAATTAATAAAAGCCTCAAGAACCCATTGCAAACTAATTTTTATTGTTTCCATTCATAGTCAGGCATGGTTGAGAAAGCCACAGTTCACCTGTACGTTACTTTATACGTTACATCCTCCACTGGGGAGTTGTATCGGACCCACTTGGGGTGCAGAGCTGATGAGCTACCGCTACACCTCCATTCTGTCACTGGCTGACATGATCCCACAATCCTATATTTTCCAATGTTATACCTTCCGTAAAGGGCTGTTTGCAAGTGCCTGGTAATCTTTAACCCCTACCAAAAGGGTGAGTTGGACTATCTTCTCAACTATCCCATCCCATTTGTCTGGTATGTCCTGACTGTAAGCTCTCTAGGACAACAACTATTTTTTGACAGGGCCCAGCACAATGGGGCCCAGATATCCTTGATTGGGGTTCTGAGGTATTACCAGAATACACAATCATCATCATTAGCATCACCACCACCCCATGCCTGAGAGGACACAGCTCTCATTATTATATTATCTGTGTATACAACACGTAGTTCTTGCATTGAATTTTTCATCTATAGATCTTAAGGTGCTTTACAACAAGTATCACCATCCTTATTTTACAGATGGAGAAACTGAGGCACAAAGTGGTGAAGTGATCTGCCCTGATCACGTAGCACCAGTGGCACAGATGGGAATAGAACCCAGGTGGCATGTCGGTTTTTTTTCCATGTTACACATCTCTATGACCTGTAATATATTTTTTATTTGACATGGGATAGCAGGGGATCTCTGTTTCCACAGAACTTCTCTTTCGCCTCTGTCATTTTCAGGTATGCTCTAGGATCAGGAATACAATCAAGCAAGTGGACTTTCTGCCCACCCCAACATAAGTTGTTTTTGGATGAAGCTAGTATATTCCTCTCAGCTCTTTCAACGCATAGTCACTTAAGTTCTGAACTCCTATTGCTATCCAGCTAGTCACTGTCTCAGATGTCGTTGTTCTTTTCTTCATAAACAGTTGGCTTTTTGTTGGTGAGGAATAGCTATCAGGTTCTATCACACAGGGCAGGTGAAAAAAAATCGCTGTATTTTCCAGACAAATACGGTATGTGAAGTGAGATGCCTGGGATACCACCTGACTTACCCTGACCAATCACAATTCAACTGTAATACTGAGGATCAAATATTTTCAGAGAACTGTTCATGCCAAACTTATTTCAACAATAAATGAATGCCAAAAAAAAATCTGCTCATGGATATTCGCTGAAGATAAGAAGGCTAAATTCAGCAGGTACGTTATTCGCAGTGAATTATTCGCTCATCTCTAATTGCCAGTTGCTGAACCTTTATACAGTGCTCTGTGGTAAACAGAAAATCAAGCATATGCAAAGCAAAACAGCATCAAAAGTCAAAGTAATCTCCAAGGGAGATGAACTTCAATGCCAGATGTAGACAAATGGAATTATTTACAATATAACATTATCATTTGCAATGATATTTTATTCATTATTTAATCACACACTGAGTCTATCTCATCGCCTGTGGTAGACTATTTAGCTATTTTGTTCCATCTTTCACCTGCCATGTATAAACGTAAATTATGTGATTTATTTAATATTCTTTGTATACATCCAACAGACTCCTGTCTCACACGAGTGTAAATCTTGCTCATTTCCCCTCCTGCTAATAGCAGATATACAGATTTCAAGGCTGCAAAATATTCATAGATGAAACGGCCCAGCATACATGACTCCACATCACTTTGATCTCTCAATAGTTGGCTGGCATGTCTCCCTCCAGAGTCCTTGCTCTTACTGAGAGCAAATAAATACATTCAAATGAAGTTAAGGTGGAGGACCTGTGTATACTATGGCACACTGGGACTTAGATTCTGCAGCACCATGAACTGGCTGGGGCTGGGTTCTATGGCAAACCGAACATTCCACAATGCAGCATCCATGGGACTAGAGAGGTTTTTCATTGAATTAGACATTGGCATGACCACCACCAGTGATCCTGTAAAATGCCATACAAGATAATGAAAAAATCCTTTTGCTTGTGAATGTTTTCCATTCATTTAAATTTGCTGCAGCATTTAGTATTGACAAACCAGAGAGAACTGGAAGGGTTGGCTGCTGAGAAGGGGTATGCTGCACTAAATGCCGTTGCAGGCTGGAGAGATTGTCATTTTTGTCTCGGGATAAAATGTGACGCAACTAGGATTGGGACTAGGCTTTTTGCCATTATAGGGGTGTGGGGCCTTTGTCCTTTTTCTACTGATGCTCTCATATGGATATGCTCATGAGAACATTTTCCAATATTCATTCCAGTATTCAGCACAACCTCAAGTGGTTCATGAATTATTTATTATTATAGTGATGTGTCTCAATGTAATGTCTAAGTGTTTTGCTGGAAACCCCAGACTTAAGGAGGTTTCTGTTCAAAGAGCAAACAAAGATTACCCCAGGCTGAGCACAGGTTCAGGGCTGAAATCATTTTAACTTTGGGGGAGAGGATGGTTAAATCAATTCTCCTGCTGAATCAGTCATTTTGAGAGTAAAAAATAGGGCGAGACCCTGAGCTAGTGTAAATCAATGAAGCCAGTGGAGTGAGGTCAACTTACAACCAACCAGTTGAGGATCTAGCCCAGTATGTGTAAGATCCCTCAATAGCTGCAAGGACTCAGAGATAATGTAGGAACTAATCTAATTAATGTTTATAAACTGTTCTATAAATGCTAAGTATTATTCAGATTAACACCCTTTGGTGTTAAAGGAGCAGTGAGAATGCTCAAAACTTCAGAGCCATTCAGGAGCACACAGGATCAGACCAATAGGATCAGACCATACGGGACATGCCAATGTGTGTCATAATTGACTGAACGGGTTAGCTCTGGCAGCAATAGGAAAAGCCTGGGTAAAAGCTCCAGGTTTCTGTGATTATTGCATGTTCCATCTGTGAGTGGATCCCAGGTGGAGCAATTCTGCATTTGGTTCCAGCTCTTTCTGCTGACAGGGTACTCTGTTGTACATCCCCACTGGAACAATTACATGCACTGTCTCCTTCCCTCTATACTTTGTCTCATCTAATAAAAATGTTTGTAAATATTAATTGTCTCACAAAGAATAAATATTTTCAGATGGTGGGTGGTAGTTGAAAATGAGCATTTTGCACTGGAAGAATGAGCAAATCTTACTAAACAAATACAAATCTACAGGCTACATTCAAACAACCCTATTATGCACATTATGGGGACTGTCATACTCAGTTTGACTTAATATTGAAAACTCAGCTGATCCAGTGATGCTACTCCTATTTGTAGCACAATGGAAGCAATATTAGCTTTATTTACTGTAGGTGATTTCACAAATTACTCACATTTCTCCAATAACTCATTCCCACCTTCCTCATTCAAGGCACATGCAGAGCAGACTGAGAACTTAACACACAGAGTCTGACACTGACAAATGTCAATTTTTGAGCACTTCAGGTTTTAGGAACATCTCTCACACACAGCAGAATCAAAAACACAAAGTAAGAGAAGCATTAATTAACGCATATCAAACAGACTTGACAGGGCTATGATTTAAGTATAAAGATGCCTGAAGAATAGTGATTCAATATTTTAGTTCTTTACCCACTTTTATATCATCATACAGACTTTAAAAAAAAATACACTCTCTCTCTTCTTCTCCATCTGTTATATTTTATCTTTCCACTCTGGTTTGCAAGGCTGCCATGGCATCGTCTGTGAAAAGACTTGACATATAAAATGCTCAGTGAGTTGAAAAAGAAGAAGCGCTTGCAAACAAGCCACCGATTTGGTATCCTGCTCCTTAATTCCAGCAACAGAAAGCAGCATCGGGTCCTTTAGCATTAGACACTACAAAGGCTCATGTTTCCTGCCAGGCAGCATGATATGCTATTACTGGGGTTCACTTAATTTTGTAGTTCTTCAAGGATCATTCCACACTATAAACATGTAAAAAAGCTCAGCTATTCTCAAAAAGAGAAGAGGCAAAGGGGTCTCGATCACTAGTGACCAGTGTCAAGATTGAGCTACAACACTGGTTTGAATATGGATGAGCACCCAAGAGTCTGGATGTTATGATGACCCGTATATGACTCTTGGACTACAAGTCTTGAGAGGTAACATCTCATGAGATTTCTGGTACTCCTTGTTTAAAGTCAGACCAGAGCCCAGAAGTGCAGACGGACATGAAAATAAGAGGATACAAGTTAACCAAATCTTTTGAATCTCAAAAGAGTTTCTAGTTAGGTTCAATTATGGTATTTTGGGGATAAGACGGTGCAAAGAGACATACATGTAGATAGATTAGATGTTATTTTATTCAAAGTGGTGAGTCCACCACCAATGAACAGCACAGGGACTGTTGAGTTGCAGGCAGGAGCAGAGAGAGATATGTGAAGTTACAAAAGACGTAATTACTTTATTAGCAATAGCCTGGAAGTGACCCAGAGAGCTAGCACTACATCTGGGTGCAGAGACCTGTAGTATAAATTATTGAATTGCCTTCTGGCACATCTCCCATCCTTTAACGTCAAAAACACATATTGTAATACTAAAAAGCCCAATGAGGCCTGACATTTGACTTTAGTGGAGGTCAGACAGCCCACCAGAAAGTCTGAGCTTGTTGAGAAGATTATGCTGGCTTTCCTTTAATATACTTTGATTTGTTTTCCTCTGTCTCTAAATTTGCCCCCTTTCTCCCCTTTGGCTTTAGACTTGGCTTTGGCTTTAGACTTGGCTTATTCTCTTTGACTCATTATTGGCCCTTTTCCCTTCCCTTCAACTTTTTTTTTTAAACTATTTATTTAGAAGTCTTATTTTTATTCACATTATGCCCAAACATTTGTCTTTGTTTGAATGGAATGGCTGACTCACCATTCAAAATTTCTCGACCAGTGTAACTGCTCAGATCCTCCGCACCAACTCAGATTCATTAAGGGCAGCTGCCCATATATCGTATGAGCCCTCGCACTGACTTCCCCAATAGCCGTCTGCAGGCTCTTCTGTGAGTAGGACCAAAATCTCTGCTGGGAGCTCCGTTTCCACTGCCAGTATGCTAGTTCAGCTATCCTCTTCTGCAGGAGCACCGCCAGCTTTTCCGGCGCCCTAGGCAGTGGAAGGTCCCACCCCCGAAATGCCGCCCCCAACAGCAGCGGCGGAAGGTCCCACCCCCAAATTTCAATGGACGGACGGAGCACCGGCGCCCCACAAATAGTAGCACCCTAGGCGACCGCCTAGGTCGCCTAATGGGTTGCGCCGGCCCTGCTCTTCTGCACGTTTCACACTGAGGCCTTCAGAGCTGCAATATTTTCAGATCCGCCCATTACTGAGCTATCATCAGTAAGCTGTTCCTCACTTGAATGTGGTGACACAGGGAGTGGAAGTTCATTCTCAGCACTACTACTATCAGACACTGGCAACACTATACAGGTCTGTCGCATCTTAGGCGCATTTAACATGCGCAATTTCAGCTTTATGCGGTCGGCAAAAACAAAACAAAAAACAAAAAAAGAGAGAAAAATAACAATTTAAATACTGTTTCTGTAGGGCGGGCGATTCTGCCTGCCATTACACTCAATGTAATTTTGACTATACACGGTTTTCGCTTTAGGCGCTGACCGTGGAACGTAACCCCAGCGTAAGATGAGACAGACCTGTAACTATTTCTGTTGTGATATTTCCTCTCTCTTCTTGGTTCTTTTTCACCATTCTAAGCATCCCCATGATGTGTCGTGGCAGCGTTGTCATTTTATCTACTGTTCCCATTTCCCCAAGGAATGTCACCTGATTCTTTTTTACCACAATCCACATTCTCAAAATCAGGTAGCGTCAGTTTTGTAACCCAGTCTACTGTGTAGATCTCCTCCTTCTCTGGTTCTTTTTCAATATAAATCACTTCTGCTTTGAAGAGTTACATCATGCTTCACACTATTTGACATTCATCTTCTTGAACAAAGTACATTTTAAGCAGTGCAAGAGTGTTTTACTGTATCTTCAATACATCACTTTTCATTCTTTGACCACTGACCCCAGAGTCTTTGGTCAGCATTGCTTCAGCTGTCTGTGTTGTGTTCCTCTTAAAGTTTTTCTGTTGAATCTGTTAAAATTGATATTTGCAGGCTCATATTAACCTGCACAGTCCCTTCTGGTGTTCCATATTTTAATACACACACAGAGTCACGTATCTTATTTTCCATGGCATACATGAGGAAATTTACTTGGTATTAATCACCTATGCCAAATCTGCTACAACTGAAAACTGCTCCAAATAGCTGATCCATTTTGACCACACTGACTTACCAGCAAAGTTAAACATTTTGAAGAGATATTCAGAAATATCAGATCCATTGCTCTAGAAAAATAGCATTCTGAATGCCTCTATGGTCCGGAGTGTTAATTAAGATCCAGGGTTCTGATTTGGCTTATTATAACCAGATGGCCAGCTGTGAAATTCAGATCTGGGTTTGGATTCCAAAACCCTCAAAGTTGGTCAGGAGTGCTGGGACCAGAATTGCATCTCAGACTCCTCTGTATTCAAAATATAAAACTCCATGCTTTGTTCTACTTCTGCTCTGCCTCTTTCCCCATATTGTGGTTTACCATTGTAATGACAGTGAGAGAGACAGAAATAATGGCAAGAGAACAGCCTTATTTTCTGACCCAAGTCACATGACATGGGACAAGGTTCCAAGAATCATACAACAGGGCAGTGAAGACTCTTACAGATCAGAAAGAGTATGGCAGTGGGAAGTGCTTGGAGAAGGATGATTTTAGGAACAGAGTCCCATGTAAATTGTATTAAAATACATGATTTTAAGATTTTATTCTGGGGTTTTTTTTAATTCAGTTGTCACCTATTTTTCACATAAGATCACAGTTAGTTTGAGAGTCATGCCCTATGATTTTCAAAATAAACTTGATTTGTATTAAATAAGGTACTTTCCTGGGGCCCAGTCTTACAGACATTGACTTCAGTGGCACTACTTGCATGAGGAAAGTTACTCTCACACAGAATGCAAGGTTGGGTCCTGGGTTTGCGATGATTTAGCACCCAATATGAAAGGATGTTTTAGACTTTATACTTGTTGCTATGGCAGCTACAAAAACTGCTGCTGATAAAAATTTGACAAATCTCTCTTCACTCAAAACACCCTAGAATAAAGGTTAAAAATCAACAGTTATAGGACTAGTGAAGCATTGTTAATCAGTGGCCTCTTTTATTTTGGAAAATATAAAACAATTGGAAAAAAAGAAGCATTTAATGTCTCCACTGAGCCTCAGTTGTGCTAATACTAAATTATGTGCCGTCTATAAAGATCTTTTAGAACAAAAGACTTGAAAATCCCTTATAAATAATTTAAATGATTTATATAATTACATTAGAATGCAATATACTCATTATCTTCTTAAAAATAATTTCAGAAGTGACAGCATGCTATAAGCTGTAGTAACAGCAATTTCTAGTTGGAGATGAGATGCACACTAAACAGTGGTAACACTGAAATGAATGAAAACATATTTGGGGGGAGGGTGGTTAAATAAAAAATGCTTTCCAATCAATTTTACTGTTTATGGTGCGGTGTGCAGTTACTGGTGAGAATGTGCCAGCAATGCCCCTCTGCTATGTACATTGGCCAAACTGGACAGTCTCTAAGGAAAAGGATAAATGGACACAAATCAGATATTAGGAATGGCAATATACAAAAACCTGTAGGAGAACACTTCAACCTCCCTGGACACACAATAGCAGATCTTAAGGTGGCCATCCTAAAGCAAAAAAACTTCAGGACCAGACTTCAAAGAGAAACTGCTGAGCTTCAGTTCATCTGCAAATTTGACACCATCAGCTCAGGATTAAACAAAGACTGTGAATGGCTTGCCAACTACAGAACCAGTTTCTCCTCCCTTGGTTTTCACACCTCTACTGCTAGAACAGGGCCTCATCCTCCCTGATTGAACTAAACTCGTTATCTCTAGCTTGCTTCTTGCTTGCATATATATACCTGCCCCTGGAGATTTCCACTACTTGCATCCGAAGAAGTGGGTATTCACCCACGAAAGCTCATGCTGCAAAACGTCTGTTAGTCTATAAGGTGCCACAGGATTCTTTGCTGCTTTTACAGATCCAGACTAACACGGCTACCCCTCTGATACTTGACAGCTCCCAAGGTTTTCCTTACTGTAACTTTGAAATGTTTTGTAGCTACTTCCATTTCCTTATAATAGCTCAACTAAAAAGACCACATAGGAACATACTGAATTGCCACACCGGATCAGACCAGTAGGTCCACCTCATCTAGGATCCTGTCTCCACCAGTGGCCTATAGTTGGTACTTCAAAGGGTTCAGATAACCTTGCAGTAGGCAATTATGGAATAGTCTTCCCATTAGGAAGCTGCTTCTTGACTCCCTGTAACAACATGGTACCCACCCCTCGCAAACACACACCCCCCTCTGTCAGGTGTGTGTGCCTGCACTCACTCAGTTTGTGGAATAGGGTGGCATCCACCTCTTGCAAGCATCCCCTTCCCCTTGGTCGATGGTTTCTTCAGTGGGTCTTCAGTCACTCAGCCCTCTGGCCGAGTCTCACACACTGTCTGTA
Organism: Platysternon megacephalum; assembly: GCA_003942145.1. Taxonomy (NCBI): domain Eukaryota; kingdom Metazoa; phylum Chordata; order Testudines; family Platysternidae; genus Platysternon; species Platysternon megacephalum. The sequence continues at coordinate 7,538,716 of QXTE01000044.1, forward strand.
TATGGAACAGAACGACTCCCTCCCGGGGTATACAGTTTTTACCTTGTTCTGGCCCTGATATAGGGCCATACCCCCAGGGATTCCTCCCTAGAGACGCTGTCTTGGCAGCCCTCCCTGGGCTGAGTCCTTACTCAGTCCCAGCACCTAGTCCTTCTTAGCTCCCCTAGTCCCTGCCTGCACTGAGCTGTCCATGGTCCTGCTGCTCTTTCAGCCAGCCAGGAATCAGGTCCTGTTTTCCAATTCCAGGCAGCAACTGACTGATTCTTTCTGCTGCTCCTTTTATATGGCCCTCATAGCCCTGATTGGCTTATCCTGCAGCCCCTCTGATTGGCTGCTTCCCCTGCAGCCACTCTAGGCCGCTTGGAGGACTTCTCTTCCATTCCTCTCTGGGACAGGGTGTGGCAGGACCCTGAGGCCTCCAACAGGGCACCTATGGGCCTAGTCCACCCTCTCACAACGCAATTATTTAGCAGTTGACTTATGCCTTGAAGCATGAAGCAAAAATTTAGGAATTCTAAAAAAACCCAAATAAATCCACCATTAACATTGTTACAGCTTCTTTTAAATTACTGTGATGCAAACAAATACATGAGAGAAGGAGGATGAAGCAATACCTTTTATTGGACCAACTTCTGTTGGAAAAAGGGACAAACTTTTGAGCTTCACAGAGCTCTTCTTCAGGTCTTAAGAAAACTAGAGTGTCCAAGCTAAATACAAGGTGAAATATACTGATAAACCTAAGGGGTTCACAAGTTGTAGGAGACCATTTAAAATGAAGAGGGCAATTAACACCTCTGCAGTCATAGGACAATAGAGAGTTAGTGCCTTACAAGTTGTTATAATGGGCCATAAAACCAGCGTCTCTGGGCTTGGCTATACTTGCAGATGTAGAGTGCCAGGAGTTAAAGCAGCCCTCAGAGACAGCAGCAGGGAAAGCGCTGCCGTGTGTTCACACTGTCAGCTGCAAGTGCTGTGGTGTGGCCACATTAGCAGCTCTTGCAACGCCACAGAGAGCAGTGCATTGTGGTAGCTATCCCAGTGTGCAAGTGGCTGCAGCGTGCTTTGGGAAGGGTTTGCAATGCCTAATGGGGCAGGCACAGCATCACATGATGCAGGTTTCCCAATCCCATTGTTCCATGGGCATCCTGCTACATTGCCAGCTGCTTTTCAAATGGGGGGGTGGAGTGTGACAGGGAGTGTGTTGTGTATGTGGCAGGAGAGACAGTGTGTTTTCGGGGGCAGAGAGTGTGTCTCAGCATGCTGTCTTGTAAGTTCAGACAGCGGCAGGGGGAAGGGGGAAACCCCGACATCAGCCCCCAGCCCCCTGCCTCTCTCTCTCTCACACACACACACACAAGCGCCTGCCTCTGCAGCAGGAGCATTCCACAGTAATGGTTTGCTTTGTGTCCCGGAGCAGATAAGCAGCCGGCTGTCAGAAACAGAGCTTTGAAAGGGGATATCCGCATGCCTGCAGTCAAGTTCAAAACAAGGATGAGAGTGGCCACTTGACTTCAAGGGATTATGGGACATTTCTGGAGGCCAAACACAGCGCAGTAATGCAACACATTGTCCACACTGACACCCCAGCGCTCCAGCCAGGGCGCAGAAAGCTCTATGCTTCTCGTGGAGGTGGATTACCAGGGGCGCTCTAGCCACGGAGTCCAGGTGCTCTAAGTGCCTTGCCAGTGTGGACACCTAAGGAGTTAGGACCCCTGGGGCTGATTTAATGTGCTCCAACTTGCAAGTGTAACCAAGCCCTCTGTTAAGTCCATGGTTTTCATGTCCAGCAGAATTAGAATTTGAGTTCCCAGGCTTGTTTTCTGAAGATGTTGTGCAGATTTCCTTTAAGGACAAGGACTGAGAGATCAAATATGTAGTGATCACTTTGTGAAAAGTGGCCACCCATGGGGATAGGGTGTTTTTGTCTTTTATAATTTTTTGGTGGGAGTTCACTCAAGAGCATAGCTATTGTCTGGTTTCACCCACATAGTTGTTGTTGGGGCATCAACTATATGAAGCCGTTCCAGAACAAAGTCCTCTCTGTCAATATCACATTTCAATCCATTATGATGCCCATAGAAAATATATGGAGATATACCTATCTCATAGAGCTGGAAGGGACCCTGAAGGGTCATTGAGTCTAGCCCCCTGCCTTCATTAGCAGGACCAATTTTGCCCCAGATCTCTAAGTGGCCCCCTCAAGGATTGAACTCACAACCCTGGGTTTAGCAGGCCAATGCTCAAACCACTGAGCTCTCTCTTCCCCCCCCCATCACAACTTTATAATGCACAAGTTATTGGGTTATATGCTCTTTTGGTTCTGATACTCTGCCAATGGAAGTGTCACAAACATAAGCTTGTTTCTGATTTCAATTAAGCCACAAAGATTGAAACTGGATCTGGTTCCAAACTTCCTTGAAGCAAATATGTTCAAATCTAGAGCGTGGAGTCAGGCCTGTCTCTAACTGAAATCAATCAGGTTTTTTCCCCCAATATCAGTACTACGAATTAACATGACACTATAGTTAAGTCACATTAAAATCTGTACGTTATTGGATAAATATATAATAAATATCTTTTCATAGAGCATTGCTCAGAAAACAAATAAATGTAGTACCTATCCATCAGATGTTCTAAGCTACCAGTGACATTAGTAAGCTAGAAGGAAGGAGTTTCCAGATTGAGGGCTATGTAGAGAAAGACACCAACATTCACAGGGTTGAACGGACGCTGTACAACCTCTATAAATAGCAGCAGAGCAACTGCAGAATGTATGGTGTTGTAGATGAAGAGTGATGTGTGAGAAGTCCAGTAAAATAGCACACAGAAAGTCCCCAAACCAGTGTGGACAGAAACCACTCCATGTTTTCCTTGCTTCTTCCTCTTAAATTGGCAGTTGCTTAGTGTTGGCTGAAATGAATTACTGAAGCCCTAGCTGGAGCCAGGCATGGTATTGTACATTTTTCCCACACAACTCTGCCAACTCACCTCAGTTCTGAACTTCGGTACCCCGACGAGTTCATTCCTGGACCCTTTCTGTGCAGAGACTGCCAATCATGATGGACTGTGCCAAGATGTCTGTATTTTATACTGCAGACAAATAGCTACTAAAGACTAGCTCATTACCACCATGCTTACTTTACTTGTGACCCTAGGACAATTTTAAACCCATGGTTTCAGAGATGAACGATGCCTGCATTAACCTACTGCGCCATGTATCCATCCCAGAGAAAATGAGCAACATCTGATTTACTGCACAACTGGAAGCCAACACAGCATACCCCAATACAAGTCAATTATGAGAAGATTGGGTTAAAATCCTAGGACGGGAATCCTTTTGAATCAATTGTTACCAATGAATGGTCCCTGCTGGAAGAGCTCCAAATAGCATTGCAGCAACCCAGCCAGGATGTTGCAAAGGCATGGATAAGTAATTCAACATCCATTTAGGAGAGGTGGTAATGCAGCACTACACTGTTCTGAGATAATCAAATATCAGCACAGTTGCCAGGCTGTCGTGATCATTAAAATACAGTCTCAATTTCATGAGCACTCCCAGGTTTTTCATCCCTTGAGGCGGAAATAATATTGATCACTTGGAAGAATTAATATTTTGCATGTTCAAAGCTCTTTCATCCAAGGACTTCACTCAATATTGACTAAATACTGCCTTTAGAGCTTAATATGCAATTCCTAGTGATTTCATCTGTATCCTGACTAATGTAGGATATAGTTTGGTCCTATATGTTTAGTGTAACCTGCTAGTAGTGAACTCAGGTAAAATAACAAAATGCTGTTTATAGTGAAGTAGAATTAAAGGGACAGTTGTTTCATTGCTTTAGAATGTGCAAACTGTAAGTTTGATGAGACAGGACTCTACTTAAAGTGAAACTGACTGGTGAAACAAATATTCTCCATACAAGTTTTAAACTTTTCTCAGAGATCACTTTATCTACCCTGAGGTGGAACTTATCAGAACAATAGAACAAAATATGATATTAAAGATGTCAGTTTAAAGTCTCAGACAATTCTGTTATGCTGTATCTAATCTGATTTTCAAAAACCCTTGAAGTATGGATATTACAGCAAGGCAAAAATTCAGCCAATTTTTTTCCAGTGAAAAATGCAGATTTGGCAACCCCCAAACCTTTCATGAATTAATCTTCATTTTTCCAAGGTTTTTGACTGAAAAACATCCACAGAACTCCTGCCCCTACCAAAAAAAATCTAAATGATTCATTTTGACATTTTTAAAATGAAATGTTTTTATTTCTTGGTTCAAAAAGGTCTTCAATTTTATTTAAAAAATTAAAAAATGGGAAAACAAATGTTCAAAATCAAAACAAAACGGTCTGTTTCAGGTTGAACAAAACATTTCATTTGACCCAGAACAAAGTTTGATTTTTCAATTCACTGACAATTTAAAAAAAAAAAATTCTGGTTTGATGAGTTTTGGGTGGTTTTTTGCACTCCAGAGAACCAAAAAATCCTCTCTTTGACCAGCTGTAATGGAGTGACTAAATGATATTTATACTATATTTGTATAGTAGCCTTAAAATGCTAGGCATTAATGCAGCAATATATGATACTGCAGATTAAAATGAATGTTCTGTTGTAAGCTTCGTGTTTTCTTTTGATCATGATATTCTGTACATTGAATTCTCCACAGTGGGATCATTGGTTGGGGCCTCTGTGAGCTACCATTATAAAAATAACACCACCATCACGGTGACGCTTTTATTCCAGAGCACATACAGAAATGCAGCTGTCAAGGATAATAAATTGCTAACAATGGGCAAAGCATATGAACGTGACGCTCAAGAGCATGTCCATATCAAATGACTCGCTTCTGTAGATACTTAATAAAGACAATGCTGTAATCACTGGGACACAACAGTAGCAGCAAAGTCTACTCTTCTGATCCCCTCTCTCACACACACACACCTAGAGGACAGTCTCACTGTTATGACAAGACTGACAGAATGACTGGACTATGCAGTGTTGTCACATGACTGAATTCCAGCAAGATTAGCCAGTGACTGAGCAATCTTGACCTGCTCAACTTCCATAGCAGAGAAATGAAGATGATAAAAACAATGAAAAAAGACAACTGTCCCCATCACAAGTGATAACTCCTTCAGTATTGGGATATCATCTTCTTCCAAGCAATAGATAATGACTTGCGGTCAGGGAGGAACTCACTATCCAGCGGAAATAAGGCAAAAGGGTAAAAGGCATTTCTAAATACATTAACAAGCCAAAGCTACTCAGCCAACCTTATTAAAAAAGAATCATTCACCTCACAAGGGCCATCACTTGGGGACCACACAGAGATGGCCCAGAAACAGTTGTTCTAAGTCTCCTAAGTAGAACGTCAATACATTATTGAAAAATGGGAGAGACAGTTAAATGTCTCGCTATTTTGCTTATAGATATTGAAGGGTAAAAGTTACTCTTGTCACCAAGACACACAGGCACGTATATTTTCCACTCATGACATATTCAACAATAGCTGCTCTAAACAACATTATCATTAGCCAGTGATCACAAACAGTGGCTCATAGGAAAGGTAATGAGTGCTAAATGAAATCTAACAATGCATTATCAAACAGCAATTCCTTTAACACGTTTCCATTCTACATCAAACCCCAATGCCCAAGCCAGCAAAATAAGGTCAAGGGAATAATCAAAGTTGGCAACGCAGAGTCTGAGAACTACTATTATTACGCAAGGCAACTCTGAAATTATTGGGAGTTGCTGATGGAATGACAAAGTGCCATCTAGACCAAAGGCGATCACAAAGTCAACAAATCCAACTTGAACAATACCAGCAGCAAGGGCAGAGGAGCAAGGAAATAGAGCGAGAGAAATAGAGAATCTAAATCAACAGAGGCTTTGCAAAAAGGGTTGAATGAGTAATACACCAAATGAAACAGAGTGTACTAAATAAGGAAATGAAATGTTGCAACAGACATATCCCCTACCTCAAATATGGATGTTGGAATCACAGAAAGCCAATAGTGAGTCACTTCACAGTCGCTTGGGAAAGAAAATTGATACACAAAACCTTCTGGCTGCTCATGGATGCCTATAAATAAGCACTCCTGAAAAAGGTGTAAAAGCAATGCACAAAAACAGATGAAGCAAGGTTTAAAGTGGAAGGAGGTTGGTTTTTCAGAAAAATGCACTATGACAAGCTTCAGATAGCATATTGCAGTGGTGTCTAGTATCTCTCCTAAGAACTTCTGATGGTTTGCTTGCATCTAATACCTGACCTTCCACAAGGTGGCAGTTTTTGGTGGATAGCATTTAATATTTTAATGGGCAACTATTGATATTATTTCGATTCACATAAGAGGACTGGTGCTTTCATAAAGGTCAATAATAATAATACTCTGCTGTAAACAAAGAGAAAAGGGATTAGAGCAGCTCACTGAAGTGTTATTTCAGCTATTTGAGTAAAGATCTGTTAAACTTTACTATTATTTCCTGCTGGACATTTAAGGCAACCTATCATAGCAGTTAAAAGCTTAAATCTGTGTCTAAGGCTCTTAGTAAGAGACTATCCCGCCTTTCCACAGCTCCCAGGCCACAGCAGAGCCCATAACTTAGTCTTTCGCAAATCCTCAGCAGAGCAACAGAAAAATCAAAAATACAACTTATTGAAGCAGGTCCAGAAACCCCCAGATGGCAAGCGATTGCACCAGTCATAAGAAAGAAATAACACAGCTCAGTAAAAATAAAGCTTACACAGCTATTACTAAACCCACCAAATAAAACCCTTTCAAACTAAAAAAAAACTACTCAGCAGTGAGCAAATCAAAATGAAAACCCTCCAGAAACTCACAGCGTGGACCAGTGTTCATGTACAGTATAGTCTTACCCTAATGCATATTTACAAGGGGCACAAAGCAACCTGAACTCTGAATATTGTGACTTTCCGGGGTTTCAGTCAGAAGTATGAGCGATCCATTAATACAGGGCTTTGAGTGGTGTTTTATACCAGTATGCAGACAGAATAAACATTGGGAAATACATGAGCTTCCTTAAACATGGTCCATTACACATTAGGCCAAACCCTATGGCCCATGCAGGACCCTTACCCTCCTCGTAGCATAGGTCTGTGCTGGCCTGATTCTGTTACCAAAGAAGGAGCATCCTCTAAGAAGGAGAGAAGGGGCTGCGTGTGTCTGGGGGCTTGCACACAAACTGCTAATTAGTGAGGGGCATTTCAGGGACTCGTGAGGGGCCTAGGCTACCCCCTCCCTGGTTTCCCCTCCTACCGTCTCTCAGGAGATCTTTGGGCTGATGGGCAGCTGTTCCTAATGAACAATGCATTGCCAAAGATGAAAGGAGGCTGCTGAGCCAAGCCACTCTTTCTGGCTGGGAATCCCCTGCTGGCAGAGTTCCTTGCTCCATGCAGGGATGCCAAGAGAAGCATCATCTTTCCCCAGCGTAACTCCCTTCCACCACCTCCACTGCTATACCATGGTCTTCTTCACTAAAGAGAAAGGCGAGTCTTGGCAGCCATTAGAGATGCAGACCTCCTTCCTCAGGATGTAACTAGTGCTTCACAGGCATGAAGCCCTGGACCAGCCAGAAAATTGTGGCAGGACTCTGAACTCATTGAGCGTCAACCCAACATGAAGGCCAAGGATTGGAAGACCCTGGTTTCAGAACAGGGTTGAGGCCCATAAACCGGGCAGTGTGTGTGGAGCTTTGTACTGCCCTTGCTGAATTACTTCTGTTTATATACACAGATCTCCACTCTCTGGGGCTGTCACCTTTTACCATCACTCTATTCCCTTTAAAGCAGAAAGAAATAAAGTTGTATACGAAACATAAGAAGAAAAAAGATGAAGATTGTGAAGAGTAAATTAGAGCCTGAAGCGAAATATAAAGGTTGAAGCAGGTTCTTACTTTACTCAGTATTAACAGGAAAGCACCCATGAATGTGGTAAAAACATTATATTTAATGCCCGCCATCAATCTGTTCTGGCGGGTGCATTATTTCTAGTTCCAGGGTTCATCGAAATGAATACTGGTTCTCATTTCCCTGTGTTTGCTGTACCCAACTGTGCCTTTTCTTAACGCAAAAGGTTTGTATTTGAACAGTCCATCCTGAAATGCAAACTTTTCATTTTCCATTCATTTCAATTGAAAGGCATAAGGTCTTTATGGTATTGCAGGATGGATTGCTTAAACAAATGCTGACTTCTCTAATCTGGTCAGGGAAAGGCAATTTCCCCTTTTCAGTGTGTTTGCCATAAGCCTGAACAAAAAAATAAGACAGCAAAGCAGATTTCTTAAAGAAAAAAAAATTCTCACATGTCTGCATGGACAGCACCTTGCACACATTGTGGGCAATACAAATAAATACATGAAAGTAATTACCATCAGTATGCAGGGAACAATATTTTGAGCTGTGGTTCCGCCGACAAAATCAAAATAATATATGTCAGTTATTTTATTAGTGGGATTTTTAATTTTAAAACTTTTTAAAAATATGTATTTATTGCATTGTTGCCATATTTTCTAAATTCTTCAAGAAGAAGTCACAGCATGTTCACAAATCCATGGTTGTGTATGTAGGCTAAGATTCTTGGCTAAACCAAACATTTGACATTAGGAAAAATCCTCAGCCCTTATGCTCCAAAACACATACCTCTAGCATTGGTGCAAAAGGAGAATCCCTGTTATTAGATACACTAACACTAGGGCTTTTACCCTGTATGAACTAACCCTTAGAGGGCAACAATCACATACACTTGTGAAAGTCTGACTTTCCTGCAGAGGATGCAATAACCATTAGCCTTTGTGGGTCTATTCACCTAGCCTGGGCTTTAGTTAAATGGCAGAGTAGAGAATGAAATACGTACGTTAGGATGTGATTCTGCAACATTTATTCACATGTAGTAGTATCTGGGGTTCAGAAGAGTTCAAATCCAACAGTCAGGTACTTGGGTGAGCAGGACTGACATTCCATCTGATAAGGAAAGCAATTCTCAACACATTAGCTCATGCGTTACAATATACAGGCCTGAGTTCAGGTTCAATTTGAAAAAGAAAAAAATCTTAGAGTTTTTGCACCCTCAACTCAAATCAACACATTATAATAAAAGTTCTGATTGCCATCATCTGACACGCAGGAAAGGAAAGCAAAACCAGAAGATAAAGTACTCAGTGCAAGGTGCATTTCCCCCATTTCCATACCCCCTCCCCCCAAGTATAAATTCAAAGTGCTTTACATATCCAACTACCATTGTACACTTCTTTCCCTCAGCTCATCAGCTGGGGACTAGCTCTGTGCCCTACACTTCATTTTTAATGGGTTGACTATTTCCACAAGTCCAGTAACAGCACAACTCTTATTCCTCTCTTCTAAACAGGATGGGGGTGGGTGGGGGGAGGGAAATCTATTTATTTAGGGTGTCATTTTCCACAGCACATTGTAGGTGTGGAGACCAACAGACATTTCAAATGTAGATCACTACATCTATGTCACATGGGATTGCACATCAGATTTCATACGTTCTACCTCAATGCAGATCATAGACCTAGTTAATGCTGATCACAGACGGGACAATGATGAGCACTGAATCAACCTGAATGGCCCACCACAGCATGGGATGCAAGTTTAAAGAAGTATGTAAATGATCTGAATAATGGGAGATCCCTCGAGGTCGAGGATAATCTCTTTCACAGGTTTTATTTTTCATGGGTCCTTTGGTGACTGAGGAGTCCAATCCTTGAGCCACAGGCTCATTGGCAGATACTGCAGGTGGTATTGAAAGACAGGGTTAGGCCGCGATTGCTGTGTGGCAGTTGTCTTTCCTTCCTTTTCTGGCATGTTTCTGTGACCAGGGCAAGGCTTCTCCACCACGTCAAGGTGGCAGTCCAAGGAGAAGAAATGATCTGAATAAGCCAAACCTCTAAGAAGTCAACAGTTAATATACAGGACCTCTCTTTGCTCAGCCCCTCCTCCCATACAAGGGTAAATCCATTCACAGCAGGTTTTTAGTGAAATGTTTTTATTTTTTTTTGCTCTGCCAGGACTTGCTCGGCTTTTTTTTTTTTTTTTTTTGCTCAGCCCCCCACGTGTCCCGATATTTTCTTCCCCTCATCTGGTCACCCAGCAGAGAGGTAGAGTTATCCCCAGAAAGGGTGTACAATATGGAGACACCCACCCCACCACTTGCTGCCGTACCTCAAACTAGGATTTACAGGATCAGCTGTGGGCATGAGGAAGCAGTTTAATCTTCATAGATATGGCCAAATAGATCTTGAAGAAGTGCTTACCAACCCCAAACCAATTCAAATACTGAACCTAGTTTGAGTAAGTGGTCCTCTAACTTGGCTTATCTGCCACAAAATCCTTTGTGGAGTCTCTGCTGGACTGGCTGCTCTTTTCAAATCACTTGTACTCCAGAGCTTTCCTGGGGTCAGAGGTACACAGTACGTACCAGAACATCAGGAAAAACCCCAGAGTTCCATATATGAACACAGTAGCCAGTCCAGCAGACGTTGCTAGGCTTGCCACTGTGTATTTTGTCTTGAATACAAATCAGATCCAAATAAGAGCTGAACATAAACAATGAACATGCCGCTATATCACGTCATTACAACTATTCTGTCACTTTATATTACATCACCATCTCATGTTATCATCATGATACAGTAAGACAGATGAGACACTATTTCATGTCGACCATGGGAGCCGGTCCATCTTCAACTTTAAGTTGTGTGTTCAAGTGAGTGAATACTGTGTAAAACTAATCACTGCTCCTTTTTCTTACGTTTTACTGGGATATTGTTCATTATGAATAAACCCTTGGTGCCTTATGATGTTTTTGTTTATTCAGGAAAAGGTAAAAAAGCAAATATCAAGATTTAAACACCAAACAACAACAGCAGGATTAAAACAAGGAAAAATGGACTTTAAAAAACCCTTTAACATTGTCCCTTAACATTCACTCTCCCTCTTCGAGTCCTACTTAGGACACAATAATGATGGTACAACTTAGTCGTTTTTTATATTTGTCAGCTCCTATTTTCCCCACTTAGGACTAACCGTATTCATTCACTGTTGTCTCAATCCTTAATTCATTGCTCTGTGCTTCAAACTGAACAAATAATAATTTAAAATGGAACACTGTGGCAGGCTTCTTCCTTAGAGATTTTTCCCAGGCCTCTGGGAGCACTCTGATTTTGGCAGGGGTAGAGTAGAGCAAGAAATAAATATGGGAGCCCTGACCCTTAAATCATGTTCTCCAACCACAAGATTCCAATAGGGAGGGACTGGAATGCACTGGACCCTCAACTTCATAAAGTTTCTTGAACGTTACTATTTAGAAGCTTGAGGTGTTTTCTTGATTGCGTGGGGGAGAACTGGTTCAGAATTCTCTTTACTAGTTTGTTCCATGGGCTATGTAGCCAGGAGACACCCATGACATAAGAATGTGTACAATCGAGGTAAAATGGACATGTAAAAGGTCTGTTCTGAGCCAATTCACCAGTGGATAGTGATTTGACTGTATCTGACACAAAACAAAATAGACTAAGACAACCTTGAGGAGTCTCCTTTCTTTCTAGCTGTGATTCTAACATTCTCCTGACTTAACTTCATTTCCAGAGTAACTTTAGCGCCCTCGTAGCCAAGATGGAGTCTGCTCTGCAGGCAGCTCTGGCCAAGAGAAGGCGCGCGCAGGAATGCAGCAGGAAAAATCCCTTCCATCCCAGGAGCACCTGTTCCAAACCCCCCAGAGTGAACACACTCACCCACCGGAAAAGTACAGTGGATATAAGAAAGGGAAATATTTATTTACAGAGGGATGAGAGGAGAAAAGCAACAAGGGGAAATATAGGGGGAGCAGTAGAACAGGGTTGCATTCAAACCAGGCCCAGTAGTAGCACAGGCTGGAAGGGCAGACACTGAGCAATGTGTCTGCACACAGAGTTCAGGAGTCCTGAGCAAAGTCCCAGTCCAGTGGTGAGTCTTGGGTGCTCCTGGTCGTCTTCGGCGCCAGTGAACTTTCCCCAACAAACCCCTCCGGTGCCCTCTTCTGTCGCTCTCTGCAAAGCCACACAGAGCGACCACCTCCCCACTTAACTCTCTAGCAACCTCCCTCCTTGTTCCCAATGCAGAGTCCCAAGCCCCAGTACTCACAGCCCCATGCAGCTCTGGGCAGCCGTGATACTGGGTCCAGCTCCGGCCTGTCCTTCTCGGGCGATTCCTCCCTGGCACAGTGCTCCTCCTGGCTCCTGTCCTGGGGTGCCCCGATCGGCCCTGTCCTTCCCAGGCTTCTGGCAGGTTCTCTGCTGCTTCTCTTTGTGAGAGCCTGGGGGCTGCTCTCCTTCTCTCCCTGGAGCTCCAGAGCCACACCCTGGAGTTTCCCTCCTTTCGCTCACTGCTCCGCCTCCCCCTTAGGAAAAAGATTTAAAGGGGCCATGCCCTCTAAACCCCAAAGGGGTTACACATGTAAATGGCACTTGCCCTCCTGTTTACTTTGGAGTCCCCACGCATCCACATTGTTGTTGTTTCATAAATTAAATATTCCACTACCGTATCTGATTAAGTGATGTCAACCATCTGTAAACAAAACACTTTGGCTAAGTTATGCCTCAGAAGAACTCAATTAATAGGAAAAAAACCTCTTTAAGGAGTGTTTGTGAATTAAATTGGTTAATATGTTTTTAAATAACAAAGAGACCTCCTGGCACTTTAAGCAAAGAGTTTGCAAATCCAACAATGCATTTTTTGCATAAAGTTTACATGTTAGCAAATGTGCTTTGAGCCTCTACTACTTCAGTGACAGGCATGATCAAAGCTGCTCTCTCTGAAGTCAGGATGCAAGCTTGCTACTCTGGTGACAGCCCTGAGTTTACAGTCTTTCTAGAACACTCTTCAGACCTACCTTGGCTGTTTTGTTTGGTTAGTTTAAATTCAAATGTCACAGTTGCATTCTTAACAATAATCATCATGCTTACAATACTCGTATAGCACCATTCACTGGAGGATCACAAAGGGCTTTGTAGATAGCAAGCCTCACAACATCCCCGGGAGGTTCTGCTCTGCAAGTAAGTACCAACATGTCTATTTTACAAATGTGTCAACTGCAGTTCATAAAGGTTACACGATTTGCCCAAGGACAGACAGTAGCTAAGCTCCTGATCCTACAAAGACCTGTGCACATGCTTCACTTTACATGCTGCTCATAGTCCCATTGAAGTCAATGGAGCTGAAGTAGCTGAGTCATGAATGCCTAGGAGATCTGAGTCCCCATCCTTTTTTATCACTAATCACTTGATCATTCTTAAAAGTTGGCACACTACTCATTGACAGAGCAGTTCAAGCAGCCATTAGGTGATGTCCCTGAAAATTAAGCTTTTTCTTATCAATTTGATAAAATACAAACTTCTGAAATACTGATAAGGTGAATGCAATTTCAGGATATCTGCTGTAGCTATAAAAATGGAATATGCTTCTTTTGTAGAAGGCTCAATTATTTCATCGACATATTTTTAATACATGACAACTGCGGCACTGACATGACTGTGAATAATTAAACAAGTTTTCAGCTGGAGAAGTGAAAAATAAGAGCATCCCCAAAGGCCCAAAATAATCATTCATCTTTGTCATTAACTAAAAAGAAAGCTAACATATTTGATAAAATTTCATCTACAAAATGTGCATCAGGGCTGAGGCCAAGTTTCATCCAAAAATATTAATGTAACAGACATTTATAAACCTATTTAAAGATATGTGCAGTTGTTATAACAGGAAAAGAAAATGACCGTTTATTATAGCAGTGCTACTGGGTACCATTAAAATATATACACATTTGCACAGTTCATAAATATATACCTATGTTTTATAAACAGAGTCGACAATTTACTTGTGCTGAGAACTGGATTTTTCCTATTGTGATACTGATGGCGGACAGCTTACCCATGCAGCAAAACCTCAAACACCAAGGAGTATTTATGTAGGGCCCAATCCTATCCATTGAAACCAATGGTCTGAGCTTATATTGTACTGGAAGTACTTTTATATATTTAGAAAACAGGTTGGTTAAAAAGCATGAAAGCTTGTCTCTTTCACCAACAGATGTTGGTCCAAGAAAAGATATTACCTTGCTCTGGCGGTGTGCAACTTACCACGGTGGCGCCTCCTGCTGGCTGTCCCCTGCTCGCCAGGGCGCCCTCCTCTGGTGGTGCCTCACCACCGTCACTTTTGTTCCAGGACCCGCTGTAACGATGCTGCCTTAGGCGGGACACTACTGAGAGTATCAATTCAGGACAAATTGCTTAGAGCAGGGCAGTCACAGCCCAAAGCTGGAGTTCCTTTACTAATAAGGCACGCCAAACCAGCCAAACAGAGAGGACTTCAGTTTTACCCCACTGGCTAACCAGAAGTCATACAAGCAATTCCCTCGGATATTCCAGTTCCCTTGCATCACCACCAGTACCGCTCCTTATGGGGATGAATGAAAACCAATACCCTAGTAAAAGAAAAAAAGGGTTCTCCCGATCCCAAAGGGCCAAGCCCCAGACCCAGGTCAATATTCAAGTCAGATTTTACCCACAAATCACGCTGTTGCCAATCCTTTAAAATCTAAAATCTAAAGGTTTGTTCATAAAAAGAAAGAAATATAGATGAGAGCTAAAACTGGTTAAAGGAATCAATTACATACAGGTCTGTCGCATCTTAGGCGCATTTAACATGTGCGGTTTCAGCTTTACGCGGTCGGCAAAAACAAGAAAAAAACAAAACAAAACAAGAGAAAAATAACAATTTAAATACTGTTTCTGTAGTGCGGGCGATTCCGCCCGTCATTACAATCAATGTAATTTTGACTATACGCGGTTTTCGCTTTAGGCGCTGACTGCGGAACGTAACCCCAGCGTAAGATGAGACAGACCTGTACAGTAATGGCAAAGTTCTTGGTTCAGGCTTGTAGCAGTGATGGAATAAACTGCAGGCTCAAATCAAGTCTCTGGAGTACATCCACAGCTTGGATGGGTCACTCAATCCTTTGTTCAGAGCTTCAGTGTAGCAAAGTTCCTCCAGAGGTTAGAAGCAGGATTGAAGACAAAATGGAGATGGTGCAGCTGCCTTTTATAGTCCCTTGCCATGCAGCTTGTGCTTCCTTTTGTTCCAGACACAAGCTACCCAGCACATGGCATGAATTCTGTCCATAGGCATGTCCCTGCGTGCCTTGCTGAGTCAAAAGGTGTATCTGCTTTCTCTCAATTGGTCAGTTGTAGAGCTGATGGTCCTTAATGGGCCACCAAGCAGGCTATGCAGTGCTGATGCCAAATTGTCTGGGGTGTCACCCAGAAGCATAGCACAAGTTTGAAATACAGACAGTATAGAGCCAATACTTATAACTTTAAATACAAAAATGATACCTGCACACAGATAGCATAATCATAATCAGCAAATCATAACCTTGTCTTAGACACCTTATTTGACTTCCTTTATACAAGATTTGGTGCCACTACAGGACCTTGGTTGCAACAATGATCTATATGGTCCCAGTTTGTGTAAATAATGGCACACCCACGCCACTCCCAGGACTGCGGCATCCTCTTCAGGGACACTGCCCTCCAGCTGTGCCACACTCTGTGTTCCCCCCTTCTGGGGGACCTGCAATCTCTGTCCAGCCACTCCCTCAGTGGCAACTGCAGTCCACTTCCCAATGCACCTCCAACACCCTCTTCTGCCCTTACCTCAGGGCCTCAGCCTGCAGGCCCTAGCAGCCAGCCAAGAGCTCTCTCTAGCTCCCCTGGTCCCTGCTTGCAGCACTGCTCTGTCCCAGGTGCTGGCACTCCTTCCTCATACTAAGAGCCTGGTCTTCTCCCCTCGAGCTGCAGTCAGCTACTAAACTCTGCTTTGCCCTTCAGCCCTTCTTATATGAGCCTGCTGGGGCATGATTAGCTGCTCCTCTCAGCACCTTTCCTATTGGCTGCTTTCTGCATAGCCTCCCTAGGGCTCCATTAACCCCCCCCACTGGCCTGTGATGGGGCGTCCACCCCGCACTCTTACCCACCTTGTCTCTCTAATATCCTGGGACCAACACAGCCACAACAGTACTGCATACACTTACTCCTGAGAAACATGGCATTTTTTTTCAACTTCATTTTGTGCTCTTTGAAACTGTTGACCCAGCAGGAAGTAAAAGTTTCAGTTTAAAAGACACGTACCTGCATGGATAGCCATACTATGAGATGCTCCACACCATCGCAGCCATGGGCCTCAGTCCCGACCTGAAGAGATCATTTCTAGAATGAACAGGCCAGTTCATTCTCCATGTTCATGCAATCACAGAAATTAGTAGTAGTAGAGGGAACATATTAGGCCATTTACTTCATCCCTCTGTGAGTGCAGGATTGCTCCCCACTCTCACTCACTCTCTGCTTCTAGTTTGTCTGTCGCTCCCACCCCTGTCCCAAATAGGTTTTCCGCTATTGCCTGCTTACATTTCCTTTTCATTCATCAACTTATTTCTCTTCCCCTCTTCCCCACTTCTTCAAACCTCTCACTGTGCCACTCAATCTTTCCTCTACCTGCCGTTCCTCTCAGTGCTCCCTCCCTCATTTCTCTGTCTTCCCCTGTCCACATCCATCTTCCTGTTCAAGTCTTTGCCATCAGTCCCAACTTGCTCTTCTTGCTGCCCTTCCTCCAAGCCCTTTGTCACACTCCATGCTGATATTAACACCTATCCTTGCTTTCACTACACATTGTCATCATGACACTGACTACACTTACTAGGAGGCAGGAGGGTACTTCCTAGGTAACCATTCTGGACTTTGGTAATGCAAACAGAAGAATTGAGTTCACGGAACCTTTCTAAAGGTTTTCTTCCATAAGTACATTTCACATCCAGGAACACAGTTTAAGATCCCTAATTTATGCTATGTCTCAAAATGCAACATAACGGAACAAGAGCTGCGCCTCAAATCAGAGTTGTCTCTTGTCCAGATTTATGAGACAGAGAAAATGTAGAACACAGCCAACTTCAGAATACAATTTCTATTTCTTAACAGTTTATTAATCTAAAATTAAATTAAACAAAAGCCAAAGTCAAGGTACATTTTAAAGGTGGATGCTTTCTGATGATTTCCCCCCCCCAATGTGAATATATTTTTAATGATATTTTTCCCTTGCTAAAATGCCATTTTGAAACCAATTTAATAAAAATAGAAGAATGATCAAAGATCAGACTCTGCCTAGAGTCTACTTATGTGTTGTTTCTGATATGGGTCAGCCCACAAGCATATTAACAGTATATCACGGAGCATGCACAGTAGAACTGATTAGCCAGCCAGTTTAATAGGATACCTTTATGGAAATTCCTCTGACTACTTTAGACTGTTTCTCATACTGAATATGTTGGAATATCTTATCTGATAATACTGTCCTCCAAGGATATGGCAGGATATTTACAGTCTAGTGTTAGGAGTCTGTGGCATTTTTGGGAAGCTGTATTCTTCAAAGCAGATGTTAAAAATGCTTTAAATGTTAAAAAATAAATCACATCATGCTTTAAAAAGCAAAAAGAGTATCCCTATTATCCTTTCAGCTATGGACTCAAAGTAATGCTTAGTGCACACTGAAAACCATGGTTGCATACAGGATCTCAGAACTGTGTACTGAAGAATTAAAGCTAAGTAACTGTGAATCACAGGGACATCGTGTTGATCTTGATGGCTTCTGGTGACAGTATAAAGTGAATAGAGTTCAAGTGTTTTCAGATGTCACCTGAAGCCTGGGATATGGTTCTAACCTTTTTCAGCTTTCTTATTGTATGTTCAAAGTGAGATATTGACAATTCAGTACTACTTATCGGAGTGTGGTCAGAGCTCAGGACTGGAAGGCAGGAACTCCTGAATGATAGTCCGCGCTCTGACAGATAGAGGTAGACAAAGTGGAAAAAGTCCAGAGGAGAGCCGCCATAATAAGTTTTAGAAAACACAACCTATGAGGAACGGTTGAAAGATTTTGGCATGATTAGTCTAGAAGACTGAAGGTGGGGAGGGGGACAGGATAACAGTTTTCAAATATGTTAAACGTTGGTATAAAGCAGTGGTCCCCAACGCGGTGCCCGCGGGCACCATGGCACCCGCCGGGGCATTTATGTGCACCCGCCTAGTGCCCAGCAGGGGAGAGAGGCTGCGGCCCCGCGCCTCCCGGGGACAGAGAACTCCGCGGCTGCAGGCTGTGGGCACCGCTGTTCTCAGCTCCTGGCAAGTGCGGGGCCGTGGCTTAAGGCGGAAAGAAGCCGCGGCGCTGCGCCTGGTGGGCACAGCGCTCTCCGGGGCTGCAGCCTTTGGGCACCGGTGTTCTCTGTCCCCGGCAGGCGTGGGGCCCACCTAGAGCCCAGCAGGGGAGAGAAGCTGCGGCCCCGCGCCTGCCGGGGACAGAGAACTCCGGGGCTGCAGGCTGTGGGCACCGCTGTTCTCAGTTCCTGGCAGGTGCGGGGCCGTGGCTTAAGCCGGAAAGAAGCCGCGGCCCTGCGCCTGCTGGGAACAGAGAACTCCGGGGCTGCAGCCTGTGGGCACCGGTGTTCTCTGTCCCCAGCAGGCGTGGGGCCCACCTAGAGCCCAGCAGGGGAGAGAAGCTGGGGCCCCGCGCCTGCTGGGGACAGAGTACTCCGGGGCTGTGGGCACCGGTGTTCTCTGTCCTCGCGGCTTCTCTCCAGCTTCTCTCTGGATTCATATATTATGTAATATTAAATATGATGTTTTTCGTATTATTTAATGTACAAATACAAAATAAGCCTTGAAAAATTGTTGGCGCCCGCCACACTCTTCTGAAAACATGAATGTGCTACAGGCCACAAAAAGGTTGGGGACCACTGGTATAAAGGATGGTGATTAATTGTTCTTCGTCTCCACTGAAGGTAGGACAAGTACTAATCAGCTTAATCTGCATCAAGGGAGATTTAGGTTGGATATTAGGGAAATCTTTCCAGCTATAAGGATAGTTAAATACTGGAACAGGCTGCCTAGGGAGGTTGTGGAATCCTTGTCGCTAGAGGTTTTTAAGGACATCTGTCAGCAGCGGCGTATTATCGCCTAGGCCGACAAGGCGTAGGCCTAGGGCGGCAAATTTGCAGGGGCGGCAAATTTGAGCACCCATGGAGAAGTTCCCCTGCTCCAGCTGCCTCCTCCACGAGCGCGGCGCCGCTTCCTGTTTCTCTCCCCTCCCTCCCAGCGCTTGCGCCACGAAACAGCTGTTTCGCTGGGCAGGGAGGGAGGGGAGAGAAACAGGAAGCGGCGGCGCGCTCGCGGAGGAGGCAGCTGGAGCAGGGGAACTTCTCCGCAGCTGTTTCGCTGGTCAGAGAGGGAGGGGGAGGAGGGGGAACGCGGCATGCTGGGGAAGAGGCGGGGCTGGGGCGGGGATTTGGGGAAGGGATCCAATAGGGGCAGGGAGGGGGCGGAGTTAGGGCAGGACTTTGGGGGA
>QXTE01000044.1:7559458-7610908 GCA_003942145.1 Platysternon megacephalum
CTTCCTGTTTCTCTCCCCTCCCTCCCAGCGCTTGCGCCACGAAACAGCTGTTTCGCTGGGCAGGGAGGGAGGGGAGAGAAACAGGAAGCGGCGGCGCGCTCGCGGAGGAGGCAGCTGGAGCAGGGGAACTTCTCCGCAGCTGTTTCGCTGGTCAGAGAGGGAGGGGGAGGAGGGGGAACGCGGCATGCTGGGGAAGAGGCGGGGCTGGGGCAGGGATTTGGGGAAGGGATCCAATAGGGGCAGGGAGGGGGCGGAGTTAGGGCGGGACTTTGGGGAAGGGGTTGGAATGGGGGAGGGAAAAGGGTGGAGTCGGGGCGGGGCCAGGGGCGGCAATTATTTCAGGGCCTAGGGGCGACAAAATTATTAATCCGCCCCTGTCTGTCAGGGATGGTCTAAGGACACTTAGTCCTGCCTCAGCATAGAGTGGACTAGATGGCCTCTTGTAGGATGACCATGTTTCCCCAAAGGGAAAAAACAGGACATCGCACGAGGCTGGCCCAAGTCATTTGTCTGAGCCTCCCCCTCCACCCGACGTGTGGAGTTGGCCCGAGCCACCTGGTGTCACTGCTCAACTGAGCCCTGCCACATGGGGCTGGGGTTGCCGCTCGCTCCCCCCCAAACATTCCTCTGTGCCCCACTAGGATCAGTTGGCAAAAGCAAATGGGACAAATGCCCAGTTTTGCCAAAAAAATCGGGACACCCAGGACAGGGTTTAAAAAGGGAACTGTCCCAGCCAAAACATGATGTATGGTCACTCTATCTCTTGAGACTGCTTCCAGCCCTGCAATCTATGAGTCCTCTAGCCCTGAGCCAACCATTTCACCTTTGTGCCTCAGCTTCCTTATCTATAAAATGGGAAAACTAAACACTTCCCTTACCAGCATGTTGTGAAGATTAGTTAAGGACTATCTCACTGGAATGTTGTGAGGAGTTAACATTTGTAAAACTCTTAGAGTGCAAGTTTGCAAGTGTTAATCGTCATAAACCAGTTCATCCAAGTACAAATGATTTCTATTGAAGTGTGCGTAAAGAAACTTCGAAGCTAAATAAATATTTTTTGAAAAAAGGTTGAGAGGAGTCACAGCTCAAGACCTTCATCCTGAAACAACTTTACACACTGTCAATAGCGCCGTTGACTTCAATACAACTACTTACTGCACATAAAGGTAAGTCCATGTCTTTGCAGGATTAGGTATTTCTAACCTCTGTTATTAAAGTATCTGCCACATTCCATACTGAATAATAAGGCAGTCTCTGAATTCCCACATTCCACCAATAGGCTATCTTCTCTATTGCTCCCCACCTTCCAAAACGAGCTACACTTTTTATAAGGAATGGCAAAAACAAGGTAAAAGCTCACACTCATTCACCCACCTCTAATCATACTTGCCAATTACAGAGATGTTTTTGTAATGTCAGTCAATTAACTAAATAGGATAGCCATGTATTTTTACGTAACTCATCCTTCAGACTGTATTGCATTACATTAGCTTATATGACATGACAGTTCAGACTCTTGGCAGGTGTTATCATGGTAGAAAAGGTTAGCAGAATAACTGGTCTGCATTTGAAAAATTAAAAAAGGCTATTACAAAAAATACTGTTGCTCATGGAGTAAGCTTAAATAATGAAAGTAGGACTTGTAACACCAAGCTAAGAAAACCACGGCAAGTCTGCAGTTCTTAATTTGTGCTAACCCCTTGACTCTAGCAGGTCTGGAGTGTCTGACAGCAAATGTCAATGCATTTAGCATTAAATTCACATGCTAAATGCATTAGCATTATGCTATGCTAATGGGAGTATTCATGGTCCTGGCAAGCAAGTCAAATATTTCCTTTATTTGGATGTTTATTACTCCTGGGGTGGAAGCATTTCAACATTAATAACATCAAAAAATTTTAATGGTCCCCATTTAGTGAAAGTAAAATCACCTGCCTGGATTTAATTGTATTTCCCCCTTCTTTTCGATTGCTGACAGAGGTATGAAAGGTGACTATAATTAGAATCTTAGCAGTGGCTCATTTATATGGAAGTTGCGAGTATGAAGATCTAATATTTTGTTTTATTATTCCTCAACTGTTTGATTTAAAATTTAAGGATTTTGTTAAATAGTAAATGAAAGCTACATAATAAAGGCAGCTTAGCCCTGTAGTGAATCTGACCCATATGTTCAGAGGTTTTGGAGGAAAGAGGAGCAGATATAGAAGGAATGGGTATTCAGAGGGCATTAAGAAGGTGACAATTCTTCCTGCAATACATTACTGAAATATGACATTAATATATATCCATGCCCTTGCCCAGTAACTATCCAGCAGAGGCAGTTATGCAGACACATGTAAAACAGCAATGTACATAACAGTACTAACATGTTTATGCTCTATCACAATGCATAGTGGTTATTCCCTAAAATTAACATGCCTAAAACAAATTCCATGTAAATTAAATAAGTAGTTTCAGCTATTCTCTAACATATAGATATAGAATACTTCAAGTCAAATAATTGACCCTGGATGGCTTACGATTCCCTTCGCCAGTTCCTGCCATGTCTGAGCTTGCTAGAATAAATGTCTGAGCTAACAGGAACTTACTGCTACTGCCCTCAAAAGGTAATTATGATGCATGACCTGCACAGAGGCTGTGCTGTTATTATGTGGAATGTAGGGGTCACTGCATTAGAGCAATGGCTCCCCAGTTCTGCCTAACCGCTACATATCATATAGTATCTCTCTGTGGGTTTATTTGTCAATGTAAGTTGTTGATTAAGACATAGTATTACAAATACTTCCGTTTTGGGGTTTTGTTGTTGGTGTTTTTTAATTAGTGCAGTGAGTCATCTGTGTTAAACCTGGAGATCTTCGCAAGCCCTAAACATGAGTCAGTCTAGTGACGTGGTGACCACAGAACAAGCACTCACATTGAAATCTGGCCTCTGATTGGATCCAGAGGAAAAGTTGCTTTTGGCACCTAAGCTGGATTTACAACTCTGGCAAACCAGGCAATTGTCTAAGGAAGCAAAATACATGGTGCATGAAAATGTCCTATTAGCAGGCTTGGAAGAATTAGATTTTTGTCGGCAAATGTTGGTAAATATCAATTTCACCATACGCACAAAGTGACAAAAAATATTTCCATCAATAATCATCCAAATGTACAGGTAGGCAAAGTAAGAAACCTGTTGCTTGAGAACTTAGCGTTTGGTTGAAAGATATTTACTTTGAATATTTTGAGATGTGATGTTAATATTGTGTTTTAATGGTTATAAAACCGTCATATTGTGAATCTCAATGTCTACCACAACTGAACATTTAAATCAATAGAAGAAAATACTTAAAAACATCAATATTCTCCATCGTAATTAAAAAACTAAAAATTGCATTCTGCCCAGCCTACCTGTAAATGATTCACATTTTCAAGTTTGCCCAGGGCAGCAGAAACCCTCCAGTTGACACTGGGTGGCACCACTCTTGAATAGCCCTAAGAAAAAAGATTCACAGATCAGTTTTAAAAAAAGAAGATATACAAGTGACCTTACCTCCATCCCAATTACCCACATCGGTACAATGGTGACCTGGAATTAAAGAGTGGGTGAAAATCAATTGCTATTATTCATCAGTCTGAAAAAGAAATAGAAAATGTGTATCTAAACCAAAATGGAAGGGGTTTTATATGAGAGGGGGCAGGAAGGGAAGTTATCCTGCACTATGATTTTCAGAACAAATTTCTTTTGTTACTCACAGCTGACAAAGCATCACTACGACATGCTGCTGCTTTTGGTTTCTACCTGTCAGACTGCATTCCAACCCCCGAGATGCCTTAGCCTGGGAAATTCAGAGAGACAGTTTTGTGATAGAAAAAATAAATCAGCACCTGAAATTTCACAGATAAAAAAGCAGGGGGAAATATCTTCACTTGCCCCCTATTTCCTCTGTGCCTCCCCACCACCACCTCCGCTCTCCTAGACACAGCCCACTGGCAATGCAGTAGTTAACCCCTGCCCCTCACATTTCTACTCTCTGGCTTCAGCTACACTGCACACCTGAGTCAGCAGCATGCAGTGTACATGTAGCTAGGTGCTGCAGTGAAAAGCAAGTTGCAGCCACACTGCAGTGCATAGCTACATCTGTCAATGAAGACTCTGGCAGCAGGTAAAGGTTTCAGCATCTCCCCACAGCCAGAATCTTTCCTAGTGGCAGGGAAGGTTTCCAGCTGCTGGAGCCTTTTCCTACTGCTGGAATCCTTTCCTGAGATGGGGAAAAACTCTAGCAGCGGGGAGGCAGCAAGACATTACGCTGCTAAAACAGCAGTGTAGACAGGCAGGCACAGCTTGGGTGAGCTGAGAGCCATGAAGGGTACATACTCACATCCATACCTACACCCTCCAGGTACGTCTTTACTCACCTAAGCCCTGCTTCTCTAGCTACACTGCTATTTATACCCACGCTAGGGGTATATAAGCACACTACATGACAACAATAGAAGTGTGAAGTGTAGACATACCCACTAATGCTGTATTCAAGGTGAAGCACACGGATGGGAACATAATTCTGACAGAGCACAGCACTGGCAGGAAAAGATGATGACAGGAAAAATATGGGGATTTTTCCAAAATTTACCAGTTTTAGTTACTGGGCTTTTTCAGACTAATGCCCAGCTTAAAAGCATCCTTCATTCTTGACAGTGAATGGAGCAGTAGAGTCTGTCATTGTACTTATCCTCTCTCATTATAAAAACCGTATCAAGCTGTAGGACCAGCACAATGACAGTAACTCCTCCTCATTAGCAGCTGTGAATTGCAATCTGCATAAAACAGCTTTTTCAACATCTAAAAAATATATACATTTAAATGTCAAAGAGGGGCAAAAGATGGAGATGCTGTTTCAGGGAACCTATTTCAAAATTAATACAGTGGAAGGTGTGGGATGAAAAAGATCTCTTGCTAGTTCCATGCCATGGAAAAAAGAGTAAGTCCAGCAACTGCAATAGTCAGCATGCTATCAAGTAATTTGAATATAAAAGCAAGAGCACTGTGAAAAGGAGTGTATGCTTCAGCGATAATCCCTGTATACTGCACTCCCTCAACTACACTTCCCACTTCCTTTAGCAGGCACAATGTTCCCCTTAAGCTTATCACTTCTCTACTGGTGTGCCACCCTTCAAAAACGCCCACCAATTGCCTGTTAAGCTGTTTCTCTAATGACTCCAGCCACAGATTCACCTTTGCAAGTCAGTTGCTCTCACAAGTCCTGGCTTCTCACTAGCAAAGGGTGCCCCCCCCAAGAACTGTCACGAACTACTTTCCAAAGTTACTGCCATTAAGGTCAGTAGGAGTCCCCCTTTCCCTCTGCACCATGCTGAAGATTCACTTCAGAGCATTTCTCAACTTTATGAGACTTTGTATTAGAGATGGTATTGAACTAAAACCCTGCATCTAAATGTTGGGAAAGTTTAGATCCAGAGCCAAGCTTTTGAGGCTAAGGAGCATTGGTGCTTCCTCACAAGTCATAGGTTTATCATTGCTCCCTTGATGAGACTAACGGGGGGCAAGGGGGCTTGGCAGGCCAGTCAGCGTAGCGGTTGGAGTACCTGGCTTCCTGCCCGCTTTGGTCATCGAGGTGCCTCAGTCTTTAAGGCAGGGTGGTAGGGGGACCCAGGCCCTCCCACTCCACCAGGTCCCAGCTTAGGGCCCTGTGTAAGTCACCCCTGGAGAGGGGTCCTCCCAGTAGGGAGTCTACATTCACTGCCCTGGGCTACTTCCTACTGTTGCCCCTTTAGTTTGGGGTGTAGCTTCTATGGTCCAAGCTCCTGTGGTGGCTTATCTGAGTTGTGCCCCTTCGTGGACCCTGGGTGGCATCCTGCTGTGGGCCCAGGTTCCTTCGGATGGGGCAGCTGTAAGTTTGGTGGGGTTGGAACCCCCATGAACTCTGTGCTTTGATCACCCGGGTTCCTCTCAGGCTGGGTGCTCCTAGTCCTCTTTCTCCATCTCCTTTGGACAGGAAGACACTGCTTGGTCCCTGGTGGCTGCCTCAGCTGGCAGACAAGTGATGCTTCCTGAAGGTACCTATTGGGTTTCCGGGAAGTGGGTGGGCGGAGCCCACCCACTGCTAAAGGATCCCCCCCCAGCCTAACGGGAGGACCCACAGGACCGGGAACCCAAATGATTCCGGGGGACAACTAAACAACCACCGGAACCGGAGTGAGGTCACAGGGTCAAAAGAAGGGAACCTGACGGGGACACCGAGCCGAGAACACCGGACAGCGCCCACTGCTCCTCAAAGGCGTCAAGGGAGCCAGTGAACGCCACCCAGAGGAACTCTGCCCGGATACGTGAACGGACAGAGGATCGGAAACAGGCCCCACAGTCACAGGAATCTCCATTGGCCAACCTCCTCTCCCTGGTGGCATAGATGGTCATTTTAGCCAGGGCCAGGAGGAAGTTGACCAGGAGGTCCCGTGACTTCGTGGGGCCACGGATAGGGAGTGCGTAGAGAAGGAGGTGAGGAGAAAAGTGCAGCCAAAAAAAATGCTTCCTGAAGGTAGGGAGGCAGCTAACTTCTACCTCTTCGCCAGTCAGCCCAAAACTGAGCCAGGCTCCCTCCTTTTCTCTCCTCTCAAGGCCTGGCATTGGCTGCAGGTATAATGGGGCAGGGATAGCTGGGCCCCAAAGGCTCTCCTTAACCTCTGTCGCACTGGTGGGTGGTTCCTCTGCTTCACCTCAGAAACTAATATTTTTCATGAGAGACACAAGGTAGATGAGGTAAAATCTTTATTGGGCCAGCTACTGCTGGTGAAAGAGACATCTCTTATTCTGGGACCAACATGGCTACAATGCCACTGCAAATATTTGTCATGTTAGAGATGGACTCAGAAAGAAAGTGTTGTGTCCACATATTCTTATGGAGCCAGGACTTTATGTGCTAATGACCAAATTTAGCCTGGAGTAATTGGGCATAACTCTCAGAGTCTCCAGGCCAAACTCAATAACCGTATAAAATGATTATGTAAATTGCACATTGGGTGTAAGTGCCAAAGTAGTGTCATTTGCGCTGATCTTGCACTAAGTGGGCATGCTAAATAATGTAACTTATCTAGCAGTATGGGCGTGGACAAACTAACAGGAAGAGCAGGACTGTGTAAGATAAAAAGTAGCCTCCCTCAATATCCACCACCACTGAAATGTACATTGAACCATTCCACCATCTATAACACTCTGTGGTGCATAACTCTAGGGATGTTAGAAATACCTGCACAGAAATTCAGCCTGTGTCTAAAAAGGCAAAGTGTCTGCTTATGCCAAGGCTGAACTTCAATGTGTACTTGGCTCAACTAGGTAACACTAGTCAACACATACCAGTTGGCCTGCATCACTTGACTGAGCTAGTATCAGCCATTTTAGTGGTGGTGTTAAATTACTGGATCTGATGTCATCAGTTAGCGGCATCATGCAGAAAATACCACTCTCTCTCATGGAGACATGCACACAATGGATGTCATCCTGCTCTAAGAGCAATGTCAATATACAGCACCGCTACGATTGTTAAAGTAATGGATTTTCATTTTATTAGACTACTGTTAAGGGTAATGGAGCACTTCTGAGAAATGTCATCTTGAAAAGTAATCAATTACCTTAATGGCAAAAGTAACATGAATTTCTTTGGACAATTACTGCCTGCCCCCGGCCCCCAGTCCAACCCCCCAGCTCTTCCTCTGGTCTCTAAGGTCTGAGAGTCCCACTGGAAAATATCTCTGAATGTTTAGCCTCAATTAAAACTATCTGTCTAGTGCACAACATTCACTGCTGGCCTGCAGTTTCAGCAAGAAGCTATGCATTAACTTGTCAATTCAAAAGGTAACTGCTTGGTGCACTGTACTGTCTGCAAGGATGGTTTCAGAAAGCTTGGAAGCAAACATAGGCAATCTCATTATGAAAACCGTAAGGTTCTGTTCAGTAAAGAAGCTATGCAGGTGTTCCATGACTTTCTCATGGTTCTTTTAACAAGGTTACAAGCAAAATTTGATTAGATCAATTCAACAATATTTGCATTTATAAAAATAGACCAAGAGGTATGCAGCAGGAAGAGGAAATTTAGGCAAACACATCCACACACACTAAAGCAAGTACAGGAAGGGAAAATAATGGGTGAGGCTCTATCAGAACTATTCCCACCTTCAGAGATACATAGTCCTCCGCAAATAACCTGCAAGCTATAAGTAATTGTGGATGCACCTGCATCTGGACCGAGGAAATGGTATGGCACCATAGAGATTACTTAGAGTAGACCTCATTAGCACTACAACACTAGATAACTGTGCTAAATAAATGCTAATTAAGAGCATCCATGTTCTAAAACTTTGTTTGCTGAGTGGACAGGACACTGCTATTGTAGATCATCATGCCTAGGCTGTAACTTAACTCTATTCTATAGCCATTAAAACTTGACAACAGTTAGGCTGCTATAATGCAGAGACCACTGCCTATCATGTTGACCAATATCATCTCACTGCTTCCTTGTACTAACCTGGTCAATCTGTCTGGATCCATCTTTGGCTTTGCAAAATTCAGAGCCCCTCAGTGACCGCTGGCAGAGGGCCCACTGTTCTATCACTCCTGTCAGGCCTGACATACACACTACAAACACATTGCTGTCATTAACTGTAAAGAGCACCATGTGAAGTATCAGAGGAAAGTTGATGACACACCAGTCATTAATATAATTACACACCATCTGTACATATATCATGCAAAAAGTAACATATGTGTCCTGGAAATATGGCCCTAAAATATGTTTTCAGGGCAGAGTTGATAAAGTAGTTTGTCCTAGACAAAGGAATGTTGATTTGCATGCGGCTGTAATGTAAATTGAGCATGGTGATGCCAGAGACAGTGGGCAGTTCATTTGAATCTGAGGTAAACACCAGTTATTAGGAGGCTGAGGAAACAGCATGGTGTCAACACACCAGAGGACACCCCGCAGTCTGAACCTCAGAGGGTCATCTTAACTCTGGAGACGAAGACAATGAACTTTGGGGAACATAAATAAAAGCAAAAGGGCATCTTGTTAAACTCCATTACTGAGGGAACAAAGGTCGGCGCTCTTTACATCCCATGAACGGTGGAGGCCCCAGCCATGTGGGGCTGTTGATGCTAAGTGGCAGTGAGAAAACTGCCTTAGTTAAGGATTGTCACCTGTTAAGTGTTAGCCACCAGAAAGCGTAATTATTTTTGTTTTATATGTAACCATTTTCTGTTTCTATTCTCTCTCCCCTTAGTATCACTTAAAGCTCTGTTCTTTGTTAATCAAAATTATTAATGAAATTATTCTTGTTTTATTATAAATCCATCTCCGTGCTGCTACGTTAACATGAGATGTGCATCCTCAGCTGAGCCAACAGGTTGGTGTGTATCCTGTCTCTTTGAAGACTGCTGACTTGGCATTTCTGTGATCAGCCAGTGGCAAGGGCGAGGAGACGCTTCTGGAAAGTTCTGGAACTGAAATACGCCAAGCGTTAACCTGCAAGGCAAAGTTAGAACGGGCAACATGTTAAGGGGTTTGTTTGGCTGGCTAACAGACTGGGGTGGCAGGGAGCTGTCACACAGTGTAGCCCCAACAAATTCCTCATTTGCTAAGGCAGAAGGTGACACGGTGACATAGTTCTGGATGTACTTGGATTGTAAGCTCTTTGGGGCAGGGGCTGTGTTTTTAGAACTCCTTGCACAATGGGTTCCTGGTCCATGCGTGGGACTCCTAGTTGCTATGCTAATACAAATAGTATAAACAAAACACCAAGTTAGAACAGACATTCCTAACGATGTAAGAAAACTATGCACTGGCACACTTAGAACTGAAATGAAGATGGGTCCTCTGATATTGCCACAGTTCACTGTCATTAATCTCTGCTCCTCACATAAAGAGTCTGCCAGTTCTACTCTGTGTGTTTGACTTACCAAATGTATTAATTTGCAGAAAGAAAAAAAAATGGATACAGTGATTTTCATTTGACTGCCAATGCTATCTGTTGACATTTTAATGTAAAAGATCTTATTAAACAACAAGAGTTCACAAAACACTTTGAAGCAGGTGCATGTGCTGTCCCACATGAATTATGTAGCTCAGTGTGATAAGTCGAGCAAGCTGACAATTCACCAGTAATCTGCTTCCTTTCAGATAATGAAGCACCTTTTGTTGATCCACAGGGCATCAGTGACTGCTTCAAGAAATGGTCTAAAAGGCTTTATAAATCTCAATGCAAATGTACAAGATAAGACCCAGACCTTTCCCCAAGAAGCAAATGTCCATCCAAAGTTGGCAGATCAGTGGGAGTGGGTGGGGAGGCTTGAATAGAATCCAATGAAATAATTACATAGTCAGTTCTAAGATAAAGAGTCTAGGTTTGAATTTTCCTAGTTATCTTCATATTTTGTATAAGCATTTCCAACACCTAGTTTCTAATTGATTTTTCCAAGACATTTGATTAAGGAAGTTGGTAAGATATGAAAATTCTGCCACTTGCCTTTATACTTGCATGAAAAGCAAAAGAAGACAATGTGCTAGAAAAGTTATGCATCAATGTCTTAAAGATGACCCACAGAAGGGGGGGAAAAAGGAGTGAGTTTGTGCCCCTTTTTTGTTTCTTTATGCATCATAAAGAAGGTCCAAATTATTTTTTTCTTAGAAATATCCAGTTTTGCCTTAGCTATTTTTGCTGGTTGACTCCTTTGAAGCCCAGAGTGGGAGATTTCTCTGTCCTGAACTGAAGGCGCAGTGATACTGAATCTATCCAAAAAATCTTTTCTCCTTATTGTTTTTGGACTTCTGAGTTAGCTAATAGTTAACAAAACCAAAAGTTTTAAGCTGTCTGACCAACAAGTGCTTCCCCTCACAATGGCTCAGTTTTCTCTTTGTTCTTGTGTTAATAATTTCTCTAGGGGAAAAAAAGAGTAGAAGCTACCTGAATTTCTAGTGTAAACAATAAACAGGGAAAGACAGAGTTTCTTTGCACATCAAAAAGGACACCAGCACTTTTTCCTTTTGCAGAGAAACTTTAAGCAGTTCTACATTCCAGACCAGAAAACTAAATCAGTAAAAGAAGGGGTTAATTACACCAGGGATCTCATCATTTGCTGCTCCCCATGAGGCACTCACCTAATGAGTTGTTAGTCCCAGACTTCAGTAATAGGTTGTTCATCTGTTTTTCCATCTCTAGTTGTTTAGAATTTTCCAAACACCGTAGAAGCTTATACATGCTATTAGTAGGCATGAAAGGGGTTTATTTGACTGGCTGACGGAAACAGTCACTACAAAACTTATCCAGAGAAAATGCTACTCAGCATTCAGCTATTCAATTAAGTTATTTTGCTTTAAAGAAGGGTTTTTGTTGGATCTACAAACTTTTCAATCTCAAAATGCTAAAAGAGTGGTGTGAAGTGGGGATTTGAGGCTGATTTACAAAGGTCTGGTCCTCTCTCTTTTCTGTTTCCACGTCACTTGTGAGTCCCCCACTCAATTCCACTTCAAATTAGAGGTTCAAATGCATTCAGAAAACTTTGTAAAAAGCTCAGGTGAAACTCCACTCCTCCTCCCAAACCTCATCCAGCCGCCTTCTCAGATTCTCTTCCTCCCAACACCAGCTGTGTGGCCCACAAAATTCAACCACCGCTTCCTTTAGTGTATCAGAGCCACTCGTTTATCATCAACATATTCTATAGTAGCCTCTGGCAACCCCAATCGAGATCAGGGCCCCATTGTGCTAGGTGCTGTACACTCGCATGATAAAAGACAGTCCCCACCCACAGATTAAGTGACGGTCTCAAGGCCTCACCAGATGTTTGTGGCAGAGTTGAGAAATGAACTCTGCTCTCCTGAGTCTCAGTCCAGTGCCTTGACTACAATCTCTTTCCCCACACTGCCATTATAGGCATCTGTAGCTCCCTCGTTCACTGGTGGCTTTCATCCTCACTCATTGGTGTCAGGCCTGAGGACTAGGGATCTTCAACTCCTCTGGCCTTTGGGGATAGAGGTAACCTCAGGCCACCTGGTCTCAAGGAGGCAGCATGAGCAAGTTGTGAGAACTCTCTTCTAGCATCCAACTCACTCTCCCTGCTCTAGAGGTGCAGCAGGCAGAGCAAGGGGAACAAATCAAAGCAGGCTGCAAACTGGTCGAAAAGCAAACATCTGAGTTGCCCAGTGGTCCAACCCGGCTACGAAAGACAAGCAGCCTTTTATTTAAGCAGATTTTTAAATTACATGTATATGCTGTAACATTAGTGGAGTTCTCTACCTTGACAATAGTGTCACCAAAAATCAGAATCTGACCTTTGTTAGCCCCTTGGGTCACGACAATGTGATCTTCTAACTCTAGATCTGGTAAACACTGAAAATGAACTCCTGGCTGCTCTTAAACCAGTTTCCAACCCTAAATTCTTGAAACCTAAGCATCCCACCTCCACCCAAGTCTGCTTGCAGCCCCAGCGTGCCTTCAGTGTTTTCAGAATCCAAACCAAGCAATGCTTACCATTACTGCATCCTTGTCTGCCATGCAACCAGCCTAATATTCTGACACCTACTGGAGTGACTAACAGACAAAGTTCACAATGCACAGCTGAAGAGGTGGTGTTGCTAATTACTCTAAACCTACTGAGCACTGGAGCCGCATTATGGAGATGCTCCATCAAAAATGTCCGTAAAGCAACTTTCTAAAGAATTCTTTAAAATCATCACAATTGCAATAATCACCCTCTATCATCATAAAAGGAAATAGACTCCAGGCTCAAACTACCAATAGTCAAATCAACTCCTCAGCAGCATGTTCATCATGCAGATAATAGACATTTACAGCAACATTTTGTGGCACTATACATATTGCAGTTTGAACCCATATAAAGCAATAAGAAATCAAAAGTACAAATTACCCTCTCATCTCGATCCATCATCAAAACACGTTCAACAATCCTTTGAACTGCTTAACCCCTCTTCACTTTAGTAATGTTTTAATCTTATTTCTGTTCCAAATTATACATGTAAAATAAAATATTCATTTACATCTACGATGTGAATCCAAGAGAAAAGAGCACGTTAGCTTACTATGGTTCTTCAGCAACAAAACTAAGCAATTACTTTGAATAATAAAGAAGGCATTTGTGGATTAATTTAAGAATTCCTACTAAACGAGGAAAGGGACTTTTTTTTGTTATGTTTGTACTGTGCCTAGCACAATGGGGCTGGATCTTCTAAGCACTACCACATTACAAATAATTTATAATAATAAGCAGCCTTCTTCCCAATCTGGATTTCAACTAACCCTGGAAATATATCTAGGGTGTCCATCTGGTGGTGCTTTACAAAATATTTTGGTGCTTCTTTTCAAGCAAATTATGGCTTGTATTTTTAGAGGCAAGAATCAGTTTTTATTCAGTTTAAAAACAAGACAAAACAAAAAACACATGGTACCCCTGCTTGCTTGCAGTGGCACTCTGTCCCCCCTCTAGTGGTGGCTAGGCAAGGTAGAGATTGATGTACCTGCTACAGACTTGGCTAAGAGATGGGTCTTAGCTGGGGCAGTAGAGGCTCATGCATTAAGCTCCAGAGGTCCCAGGTTTAATCCCCCCTGCTGACGCCCCCTTTTGTGGGTCAGTGTTACAAGTGGTGGCCCGTACTGGGAAGTCTCTGAAGCTCAGAGAGACACTTCCCTGCCCAGGGGGAGTATGTATCCATTGCCTGATCCAAGTGGCATTCTGTCTCCCTCTAGTGGTGGTCTATGCCAGCTAGAGATTGATGTGCCTGCTACATGGCTAAGAGACACGTCTTTTACCTCAGGTAGTACAGGCTCATGCATTTAGCTGAAGAGGTCCCAGATTTGATCCTTGCTGCTGATGCCCCTGTGTGGGTCGGTATTACACCCATATTAAAGTTATATGAAAAACTGATCTTTTGTAAGACTATACCACCCAGGAGTGAGCTTCTAGCAAACATGACAGGTCTTTGAAGCCCACAAATGTTTTCTGGGACATTATTCCATTTTTGGTATTTTTGAGATATAATTGTATTTAATGACTTTAGGCCTTCACACAAATTTTTGTGTGTGTCATTAATCACATGCATGAATGCTTGTTGGATTGGACTTTTACAGTGAAATCAGTGAGTTTTGCCATTAGCTTCACTCGAGCAGGATCAAGTCTAGATTAAAGGTCTAGAAAATATGACCTATGAGGGAAAACTGAAAAAATTGGGTTTGTTTAGTGTGGAGAAGAGAAGACTGCGGGAAGACAAGGAGGGAGAAAAATTGTTCTTCTTAATTTCTGAGGATAGGACAAGAAGCAATGAGCTTAAATTGCAGCAAGGGTGGTTTAGGTTGGACATTGGAAAAACTTCCTAACCATCAGAGTAGTTAAGCACTGTAATAAATTGCCTAGGGAGGTTGTGGAATCTCCATCACTGGACATTTTTAAAAGCAGGTTAGACAAACACGTGTTGGGGTGGTTTAGATAATACTTAGTCCTGCCATGAGTGCAGGGGACTGGATTAGAATACCTCTTGAGGTCCTTTCCAGTCCTACGAGTCTATGAAATCCACATTGCCTCAAGAGTGCCTATCTATCTAGGCTCTATACACTAACTATTAAAACTACAGCAATCCGCATTAATGCTAACAGTCCTGCCCTTCATAAAAAAAAAAAAAGTTACCTGAAGATCTCCAGATAACCCGAACAAAAACAAAACAAGAATAAAATCAATGTTCAACCATAAACTTTAATGGACAAAACTTCTTTGGGCAGTGATCCAAAACTACCGTAATTGAACTTGATTGTTAATGGACAACCGGTGGGAACAAACTTCATCTGTCAAGGCATTCAGCTGAGAACACCCAGCCGCAAACTTTAGAATGTGCAATCTCAAAGCATACATTTTTAAAGGTGAGAGTAATTAACCATTGGAACAATTTACAAAGGGTCGCGGTGGATTCTCAGTCACTGAATTTTCAAATCAAGATAGGATGTTTTTTCTAAAAGATCTGCTCTAGGAATTATTTTGGGGAAGTTCTATGACCTGTGTCATATACAAGGTCAGTCTAGATTATCACAATGATTCTTTCTGGACTTAGAATCTATGAAATGCCTCCATTTCTGAAATCCAACCCTCCCACATCCAACCTACCAGCATCACTTTGGCCTTCAGTGTCAGCCAGTTTCTGAGTGTCATGTAAAGAAGATAGTCTTGCACCTGTATGGATTCTTTGGGGGCATTTTAAGATTTCCATTCTGAAGGAGACTTTTCCAAAATTCAGTACATGTAAATAGACTTTGTGTCTCTCTCCCCTTTTGTCTCTCCTGTGTATATTCTCTAATGTAGTTTAAGGTATCTCTTCAGATTAAAGTTTTTCCCCGACATTCACTGCATGTAAATGGACCACTGTGTAGATTCGCTGATGTTTTGAAATATACTTCCCAAGGAAAGCTTTTCCCACATTTCTAACACATAAGTACTGTCTGACTTTCTGGTGAGCAGCAATATTTATCTTGCATCTTTCCATTGTGGTTCCTCTGCTTCCTTTGAGTTTTATCTGATATTTTTATTAATGACCTTTGCACAAAAACTGGGTGTGTGCTAATAAAATTTGCAGATGACAAAGTTGGGAGGTATTGCCAATACCGAGGAGGACCAGAATATCATATAAGAAGATCTGGACAAACTTGAAAATTGGACTAATAGAAATGGGATGAAATTTAATAGTTCAAAGTCATACATTTAGGCACTGCCAACAAGAATTTTTGCTATAAACTGGGGATTTATCAGTTGCAAGCAACAGAGGAGCAAAAAGACCTGGGTGTATTGGTTGATCACAGGATGAGCTGCCAGTGTGATGCAACCATGAAAAAGGCTAATGCAGTCCTAGGACACATCAGGCAAGGTATTTCCAGTAGGGACAGGGAAGTGTTAGTGCCATTATACAAGGCACTGGTGAGACCTCATCTGGAATACTGTGTGCAGTTCCGGTCTCCCATGTTTAAGAACGATGAATTCAAACTGGAACAGGTGCAGAGAAGGGCTACTAGGATGGTCTGAAGAATGGAAAGCCTACTTTATGAAAGGAGACTCAAAGAGCTTGGCTTGTTTAGCCTAACCAAAAGAAGGCTGAGGGGAAGATATGATTGCTCTCTATAAATATATCAGAGGGATAAATACCAGTGAGGGAGGGAGAGTTATTTAAGTTAAGCACCAATGTGGACACAAGAACAAATGGATATAAACTGGCCATCAACAAGTTTAGTCTTGAAATTAGATGAAGGTTTCTAAGCATCAGAGGAATGAAGTTCTGGAACTGCCTTCCAAGGAGCAGTGGGGGCAAAAAAACTAACTTGTTTCAAGACTGAGCTTGATAAGTTTATGGTAGGGATGGCATGATGAGATTGCCTGCTATCAGTAAATATCTCCAACAACGGATTAGTTTGGACACAAGGTTGGGAAGGCTCTGAGTTACTACAGAGAATTCTTTCCCAGGTATCTGCCTGGTAGGTCTTGCCCACATGTTCAGGGTCTAACTGATAGCCATATTTGGGGTCAGGAAGGAATTTTCTCCCAGTCAGATTGGCCTAGACCCTGAGGGTTTTTTGCCTTCCTCTGCAGGATGGGGCATGTGTCACTTGCAGGTTTAAAACTAGTGTAAATGGTGGGTTCTCTGTAACTTGAAGTCTAAATCATGATTTGAGGACGTCAGTAACTCAGCCAGAGGTTAGGGGTCTATTACTGTCAGGAGCGCTGCCAGCTTTTCCGCCGCCCTAGGCAGCGGAAGTCCCGCCCCCGAAATGCCACCCCCAACAGAGGCGGCGGAAGGTCCCGCCCCCAAATTACCACTGACAACCGGGGTGGCCGGCGCCCCCCCAAATCTTAGTGCCCTAGGCGACCGCCTAGGTCGCCTAATGGGTTACGCCAGCCCTGATTACTGGAGTGGGTGGGTGAAGTTCTGTGGCCTGCAATGTGCAGGAGATCAGACTAGATGCTCATGGTGGTCCCTTCTAGCCTTAAATTCTATGACTCCTGCAGTTTTTTTACTCTTCTCTGATCATCGGAAAAGCTTCTCTTCTGATTTCCACTTCTCCACTTCCTGCCACTAACATCTTGTGTGGTTTTAGTAGTAACTTCCTCATGGTACTTGTTTACGTTTTCATTCCTAATCATGCCATGTGATCAGAGGTCTCACCTCAAGTCTTAGAGCTTCTGCAGATATGATTCTTGAACTTAGATATACCTTTCAGTTTGGATATCCCAGTGAGGGGAAAGGGCTGATTCATCAGGTCCAAATAAAAGCTTTTTCTGTCATTCTACTAGTGCATTCCATTCCTGCTACACTAGAATTGAAAACTCTTCATCCATTTTGTTGTTACTTTTGCCTTTCTAAAAAGTGTAAAAGCCTAGCCCCATATATTTGGTTTGTAGGGGTTTTACCAGATTTTAATTGCTTTTGTTTTAAATTCTGAGCATAGCAAATTTCCTCCCAAATTTTTAGTTATTTAATTTTAGTGGGTATTCAAAATTTGTCCTGTTTTGGGAGGGGGGAAATGGAACTGGACCCCCCCATGTTGATCAAAATTGTTCCTGCTGTGAAAACTTATGATTTTAGTGGCCAAATTACAATCTTCATTTACTGCAATAACGGAAAGTTTGAGCAGCTACAGAAATGAAATGAAATTGCAGGAAATGACGCAACAAAATGTTCTATAATTTTGCATAGCCCTAGTTTTAACCCAAACCTGTGTCATGGTATGAATCACAGTCCTTATTCAATAGCTACAACTATAGACACACATCCACAAGCTTCCGAACAGCTGCAGTGCCAGCTTGATCTGATTTAGCTTGCCAAGGTCCACACCCTGATTGAAATTCTACACGGCACACGGACACCTAGTGGTTGAAGAATAAATTGCAAGTAAACTTACAAACAAAAAAACCCCTAAAACTTCTTATATTACAGTAGGCAAACTAGAACACAGTATCCTATTAAAGAGATCACACGCACGTTGAACAAGTACTAACCCCAAATGAGGTCAGGTTTTTTAGCTCAACTTAGCTTTAGAAACCTATATTTTTAGAGGAAGGATTATTTCTGGGACCTACACTATATCTGTTAGTACTGCAGGCAAAAAGAAAAACAGCAACTAAGTCAAGGCGGGGAAAAAACGTTCCTAGCATGGATCAGTGCTCCACACACACTGTATATCCCCTAGAATACAGAGCTGGTTGGAAATGTGATTTTTCTTCTTCCTGTGGAAAACTTGGATGAAAATGAATGTCTTAATTTTTGTCAAATTTTTCATTTTTTGCTGTAAAACCCCATTCAAAAAGGTGAAATAGTTTGGCCCAAAAACTGGAAAAATGCACAGAAGCATAGGAATGAGGTATAAGAAGCAGAGCACATCTGCCTCACCTCAGGCTGTAGCTGGAGATTTTTCAAGCTCTCAAGATTATCTCAGCCACCTCAGGCTCTCTTGCAGTGCGATCAGGAAAGCGAAATTGAATTGTTCTGGTTAGAATTTGAATAAGCAAACTTAACTGAGAGTGACTCGAGTATTTCTTGATGCCATGGAGCCAGCAGAGATAATGACAACTTTCATCTGTTCCCTTTTAGTTTGGAAGAAGAACGAAGCATGTCTTGTCCATCACCTTCTTTCTCTTTATGGTTAGGACGCTTTGGAACCAGGCCTGTTCTTTCAGCATGTACCCACAGGAAGTACTGTAGGTATTAAAACAAACCCAACTTTGAAACGGGTAAAGGGAAAACTTAATACAGTTTAAACAGTGTTTAATTAACCTGTGGAACTTGCTACCACAGGATAGTCCTGAGGGAATCGCATAGTGCTTCTATGTTTAAGAATAGCACCTGCAGATACACTTGCTAGAAGGACATTGCAACATACTGTCCATCCGTATGCTTTAGGACACAAGCTGAGCACCACCTGGGGGCAGGAAGAAATCTCCTACCCACCTTGGCTCTAAGCATTGCAGTTGGATGCATCAGCAGGGTTTTCTGCCTTCTTCATAGGCATTTAGTATTGACCAGTGACAAATGAAGGATTCTGGGCTAAAGAGATCATTGGTCTGTCCCAGTATTACATGTTGGCCCTTCCAAACTAGGGCTGTGAAGACTGCACTTTTCTGCTGTTAGAGTATATTGACTTCTCAACACCACATCTACACAATTTCAAGCCCTGCTTGGTTACCATGTGTAGCCCGTAAGGCTAGCTTGCCTTCATTATACTCTGCCTTTATTATATTCAGCAGGAATACAAGGAACCTACAGGCCTGTATCCTGTAAGACACTGACTTCAGCGGTTAACATAAGCCTGGAGGCCTCTGAACTCTGGCACAGATAAACAGCCGCAACAGTAACCCCAAAGTTTTGGGGAACTGGAAATAGAGTGCAAGGTGGAATTTTGTCCATAATGACATCAGCCAACCACAGAAACATGAGCTAACACCAGCTTTTGGAAAGAACATCCAACCATAAGACTGCCACAGCAACAAATTGGCATATATGATAATAAGTTGAAATCATGAATATATTAACCTATAGAAGAAGGACACTAACATTAGTAGGATGAGGAAATACAAATAAGGAAGAGGGGAGAAAGCCCTACTGAATATCCATTAGACATAGTGGCATCAGCGTAACGTATTATAAAAGCTACATCTCAGCGTGTGGACAGTGAGAGATGTAGCCCTTGGGAGGTGCCAGAATGATGGCCGCTAGTGGTAATAAGGAAGATAATGGCTAACATTTCACATTGTTCTCATAGACTTTAAGGTCAGAAAGGACCATCGTGATCATCTAGTCTGACCCCCTGAACACTGCAGGCCACAGAACCTCACCCACTCCTGAAATAGATAATAATAAATGAATGAAAGAGTTTTCTATTCTAGTGTAGCAGGAATGGAATGCACTAGTAGAATGACAGAAAAAGCTTTTATTTGGACCTGATGAATCAGCCCTTTCCCCTCACTGGGATATCCAAAATGGAAGATATATCTAAGTTCAAGAATCATATCTGCAGAAGCTCTAAGAACTGGAAGGGACCCTGCAAGGTCATCAAGTCCAGCCCCCTGCTTTCACTAGCAGGACCAAGTACTGATTTTTGCCCCAGATCCCTAAGTGGCCCCTCAAGGATTGAACTCACAACCCTGGGTTTAGCAGGCCAATGCTCAAACCACTGAGCTATCCCTCCCCCCAACCACTGGCTGCGTTACTGAAGTCCTCAAATCATGGTTTAAAGACTTAAAGGTACAGAGAATTCACCATTTACACTAGTTTAAACCTGCAAGTGACCCGTGCCCCTTGCTGCAGAGGAAGGCAAAAAATACCCAGGGTCTCAGCCAATCTGACCCAGGGGGAAATTCCTTCATGACCCCAAATATGGAGATCAGTAAGACCCTGAGCATGAGAGTAAGACCCACCAGGCAGATACCTGGGAAAGAATTCTCTATAGTAACTCAGAGCCTTCCCATCTAGTGCCCTGTCTCCAGAAATTGGGGTTTTTTTGCTACTGGCAGTTGCCAATGGGATGGTGTGAGTATGGATGTTGAGATGTACTTTCTGTGTTCTCTCTCTCTACCTTACTGAGCTGGAGTGTTTGTGACTGTGCTAAATGTACTAATAAACTATTTGTAAATATAGAAAAGTTCCTCTAGTGCATAGTTGCAACACTCACACAACAGGGTTCCCAACTATATAATAATTTGAATAATACTGGGCCTGATCTTGGGACAAGAACCTGTCAACCCTTGAAGTGATAACTGGGTATTCTTAAGTAATCAATATAATTAATACATAATCTGTACATCAAGCACACATGTAAACTGAGAATATCTTAATCTTTTTCTCTCTCATTTCCATCTATAGTTTTCTGTTCATTTGTTCAGCTTTATAAAACTGATCTTAGAAGGTTAGGAGGTGAAACCTTAATCATCTAACTTAACTCCTTTAATGCTACAGCTGCTGCTTAAAAAGTAGAGCAGAACAGGCTCCGAGCACTGCCAGCCAGGTTGGGTTTCCATATTCTTCTGGAATTTCAGAAGAAGGTTGGCAAAACCACTAGAATTGAACCAGAGTACATTCACTGCAAACAGAGAACCAGCTGTGAAATAGTTAAGCAGATCATTATTGGCCTTGGAAAACCAGAACATACACTTTCAGTTTCTCTGAGAAGGTCTAAAATTGAACATTTACTGTGCACCTTTCCTTGTGAAGTACTGTAACTCCTGAGGGTTTCTAATTGATTAATGAACCAGTGTCGGCTTTTCTTCCAAAAGAGGCCAGATCACTTACCTACCTGAAAATTTAAGATGAAAAGTAAGAAATCCCTATCTATACCATTTAAGCATACAATTCTCTCTTCCTGTTCTTAGTTCTCTCTCTCTCTGTCCCTGTATACTGCACTTTCGCAAGTTAATAGTGGTTTTAGAGTAGCACATGACGATATAAAATCATTGTCTTTGTCTTGTGTTTCTCCTTCCCCTCCCCCATGCTTTAATGCCCCACATTCCATTCTTGGAGCATAATTCTCCCAGAGCTATTAATGATATTCTTCAATCTGTCCATTTCTGGCCTGGAAAGAAAGGCAATTTTATGAACATTCAGGTTTTTGCTAAAGTTTAGTGGGAGAAAGCTGAACCAGGAAAG
The DNA here is from genome assembly GCA_003942145.1 of Platysternon megacephalum. NCBI lineage: Eukaryota > Metazoa > Chordata > Testudines > Platysternidae > Platysternon > Platysternon megacephalum. Next base: position 7,581,124 of record QXTE01000044.1, read on the forward strand.
GAAAGATGTGTTCATCCCTATGCTACAAATAACATTCTGCATTAAATGAGTAACCAAAAATAAAGCTCCCTGAGGTACATTTGCTAGCTCAGACAAGAGAACATCTTTAGCATATAAACACAGAGCGTAGATTGAAATATTTCTCTGTGTGAAAATAACCAAGTCTATAATTAGCCTGCTTCTCGGGCTGGATTATATTTTTCTAAATAGCCCAACTTTCAGCTGTTCCCATTGAAAATATTGGTGCATGATGGGGTTTGTACAGAAGTAGCACAGGGTACAATCAACCATAAAAAGTAACTGGAAGAAATGTTAAATACCTGCCTTAAACCTACAAATGTACGCTAGTCATGGTAAAAGCTGAAAATTTGTGCCAATTAACTCATCCTGTTTTGTATCAAACAATGCAAATGTCCACAACCAGTATGAGGGGAAGGATGACCCAATGGTTTGGGCACTGGTTTAGGACCCAGGTCTCCCATGTCCAATTCCTTGCTCTGCCATGGACTTACTGTGTGACATTGGGCGAGTCACCTGGGCCCAGATTTTTAAAGCTTCCTGGTACTCGGTGTTGCAATGCATGACTGATTTAAATCCCATTGACCGTTCGTGAGATTTTGGCTCCAAAGTGCCTAAATCCCTTTTGAAATGAGATTAAGACTCCCAATCATAGAATCATAGAATATCAGGGTTGGAAGGGACCTCAGGAGGTCACCTAGTCCAACCCCCTGCTCAAAGCAGGACCTAATCCCAACTAAATCATCCCAGCCAGGGCTTTGTCAAGCCTGACCTTAAAAACCTCTAATTAGGCAGTGCAACGCTGAGTATCAGAATCCCGCAATACAGTTGAAACTCTGGGCCTTAGCCTCTCTGTGCTTAAGTTCCCCCTCTGTAAAATGGGGATAGTAATGTTTCTCTACCCCACGTGGGGTGTTGTGAGGATAACTACATTAAGAAAGACTGAAGCACTCTGAGATTTACTGACGAAACGCACCATACAAGACATAGGCATTATCATCACGAATAGCATGCAAGCTACATAGTGTGTGCATGTGCTACGATACATGAGGGAGGTACAGACAGGCTCTCAGCCCATATTTTTAACCTTTACTAGATGTCCTTGCTCTTATATGTTAAAATATTTAAATGGAGTGGTTTTGTGAATAGATTTGCGGGGGTTCATACAGCAATATTTTTTAGAATTCCTGTTCCTATAAGGTATACAAACAAAGATCTTGAATCAATGCTACTATATTTCACCAACAAAACTTTATTAAAATGAACTTACATACCTTGCCGCAGGGAGTGCAGGAAGAAAACTATTCCTGGCCCAGAATGGCTGCCCTGTTATTCCATAGGTGACTGAATCCCAGTGGTGGATGAAGTCAAGCCTGGGACAGAACACCCAGGCCATGGTAGTGCAGTGTACTAGTCCCTCTCTCTCAAGCTGCCATCTTATTGCCTAGAATTCCAGCTGTTTATCTTTAACAAAGACAACCTCAAAAACGGCAGCCAAGTGTAACCGATGTAGACGTGTCTACATGCGCCTGCAGAGAGCCTGGAACAGGCTCTGAGAAGTGTAAATCCCCAAATTCATCTCAGTCGGATACTAACCCAGATGCCCACTGACTGTGATTTAAATGTCACCATTGTTAATTATTTCATTCTTCATGTAAAAAGAGGAAGGGGGTTCAGACATGTGACAATTTACTGTGAGCGATGTCTAGTTTTGGTGTCAAACACATTTGGGAGATACCATCACTTTTTAAAATCTTCAGTCAAGAAGGAGCCAGGCCCCAAAAGCCTAGCAGAACCTATGAGCACATTCAAGCCACCAAACTCAAGGAGTCCAGTGGACCTCAAACGTGCATAAACTACACTGAGCAGATTCTCATTTTGATGGCTCACATGGGAAGAGCCTATTTTGTGACCCAAGGCTTGGAAACTTCTCTCTTTCCCCCCTCATTTGACCCCTGGGTGAAGTGATCCCACATAATTATGTGGCTAAATCTAATTGTGTAGGATTTTGACCAATATGTTAAGTGCTTTGGCACCCTTCTGAATGACAGGCACTATATGAAGGTAGATTGCTACTTGAGTGGTGGAGATGTGTGGCTATCCAACCCACCATGGTATCAAAAAAGAAAGACCTTTAATCTAACCAAGTTACCTATCAAGCGAAACAGACTTTGTTTGCCTAAGACTCAAACAAAAAATAGAAGGACATAAAACACTGTAAAATTGAATGCACAATTAGGTTGTGGAACTCATTGCCACAATATATAACTGAAGCCAAGAGCTTAGTGGGATTTAAAAATAGATTCAGACATGTATATGGCTAATGAAGACATCCACAGTTGCTTGGTTAATACGTACAAGATATAAATCCCAATGCACTAGAACATAAGCCATCCATAATTGAAAGAGTCCAGAAGAAACTTCCCCTATGGGCAAGTTATTTCATACTTGTGCACCCTTCTCTGAAAAAACTTGGTGCTGGCTTCTGTCAGAGACAGGATTCTGGGCTAGATCGAGCTCTGGTCTGATCCAGTACAGGTCTGTCACATCTTAGGCGCATTTAACATGTGCGATTTCAGCTTTACGTGGTCGACAAAAACAAGAAAAAAAACAACAACAAAAAGAGAAAAATAACAATTTAAATACTGTTTCTGTAGTGCGGGCGATTCTGCCCGCCATTACACTCAATGGAATTTTGACTATACACGGTTTTCGCTTTAGGCGCTGACCGCGGAACGTAACCCCAGCGTAAGATGAGACAGACCTGTATTGGCATTCCTGGGTTCACAGTTCATACTTTAGGGCTTAAAAACCACCTCTTAAAAATGCCTATTTTTCCTTGTAGCATCTTTCCCACTTAGAAATACCTGTCTCATATCAAATGAAATCCTCTGTGTTCAGCATTAAAACAAATCAGAAACTGGAATCAGTATATTCACCTAACATACATGCAACCTATTCATTCAACAAGCCCCCAAACAGAAATAATGCCTGTGTCTAATTTAGATATGGCTCAGAGGCACGGTATTCAAATAAGCATTTTTTATTTTAATTCAGACATGGTGAGCATCCTTTGCTAAGATTCTCCTTTTGCAACATGTCAGCAGGAGACAATGTATTCAGCTCCATAATTATGTACTTCTGTACAATCACATAGCATTAGATACAAAATCACCACACTGCTGAAAAAAAAAAAAAGCCTGAAATGCTAATTAGTTCCCAAATTAACACTGATTTGATTTAATGTTGAATAACGATTTACAGTTGATATGTAGGAGAGAACTTCACATTCAAACACGCTCAGAGAGTTGTGTTTTAAATAACACCATGTAGCCTACACAGGGTGCTCACTATGTTCATGTATGAAGAGGTATAACTTGCTCAAAATAAATTAAGCATGAAGACTCAATTGCTATGTCATCCAGCAAAACAAAGCCCTTTGGGACCAAATGAAAGTAGAGCATAATAATCAACTTTTTTTGTGCTGCATCACATGGTGAACAAATGAGGGGATCCAATTCCAAACCTCACGCCCTTTCCTGTCGTTGACACTACAACTGAAAAGTGGAAATCAAAACAAGTGTGCATTCTAATAATACTTTAAAAGCAGCAAAGAATCCTGTGGCACCTTATAGACTAACAGAGGTTTTGCAGCATGAGCTTTCGTGGGTGAATACCCACTTCTTCGGCTTGCATCCAGACTAACACGGCTACCCCTCTGATACTTAATAATACTTTGTAATTCTCTAGAACACTCCATCCAAGAATCTAAAAGTGCTTTAAATAGCAATGAATTTGGCCTCATACTCCATACTTCCTTACATGAAAATAAAATTATTCCCCTTTTATAAATATGGGGTGAAATCCTGGCCCTACTTAGTCAATGGGAGTTTTGGACATTAAGACAGAGAGGCATTAACAGGATGTTAAGAGGGAGCCATTTGTACCTGCAGCAGGGAATGTGAGCACTAACACTGGATACTCCAGAACTCAGGGGAATTTTCAAAGGTGTGGTTGGGCAGGGCAGGAGTTCTGAAAATTCCATGCTTGATCTAGGTGTCCTGAGTCAAGATGAGTGCTCCGTCACTAGGATTTTCAAAAGACAATTGTCACAGTAGTTAATGGTTCTTAGCAACTCACGTGTCCAGCTAATAACAAATGCAAAAACATGTCCCTCCTATTCTCTGCACTCCCAAGCACTGAGGAGGAAGCTGAGCAGGCTCCACACAGTGACCATTACTTACCAGGAGGAATCCACTCGGACCCAGGAAACATACACAACATCAGTAATGCCAATACTGCTGGGATGGCTAAGAGCAATCTCTTATATTATGACTGCTCCGGCTAGCTACAGGAGGAATACTGCAGAAAAGGAATGTACTCCACATAAAGGAGCAATTGCAGCTCACTGTGTCCCAGCAATACCACCATGCCAGGGATCATCCATTACCGGTTTCAAAATGGTGATCACTGGTTCTAGATGAGCCAGGGGACAGTCACCCACATTATGGTAAGTTCTGATATGCTGGGTACTTAACCATTAGAATGGGTTACCTAGAGATATGGGTGGATTCTTCATCACTTGAAGCCTTTACCTCAAGATAGGATGTCTTTCTAAAAAAGAGGCTTTAGCTCAGCCAGAGGTTATGGCTTGATATGGGAATCTCTGGGTGGAATTCTTTGCCCTGGGTTATTCAGGCGGTCACACTAGATGATCAGAATGGTCCCTTCTGGTCTTTAACAAAAAATAAATACATCTGAGTATGATCTACTAATGGGCCATAGCACGGGAGATTAGTTGGGGTATTCCCTCTAACTGGGCAAGTACTGAGGTTGTCCATAGACATGAGCTTTACCCAAGCTCCGCTCCACCCATTTTGGGTACCTTTTGCAGAAGCTGCTTTCTCAGATGGCTGCATGAGGAAACAACTTCAATGCAGTATAGAAGCAGTAGAAAAATACAGATCAGCCAGGTTACTCATCATCTCCACCAGAAGGTGGGGGGCTTTAGAGGAATTGGAGAACGGGGGGACAACATCAGGGGAAGAGTTGGACAATGGTAGCATTGATTTGAATAAAAAAAATTCCAGTTTTGAATATGATTTAAGTCAAGAAGGAAATTTCCCCTTTTGCATATTGGGCAGGGGGCTTGGGTGGGACTCTCTATAGTGGTTCATCTTCCAAATCAATGAGCAGGACTGACATGTTAGGATCACATGAGTGAGATCCCAAACGATCAGTTTCCTGAGATTCTAATGGTCATTGACAGACCCTGCTCCTACTTTGCTCCATGTACTTATGTTGCCATGTGTGAACCAATACCTAATTTTCTGCATCATGTAGTTATACTGTTAACATTCTGGGATGTGTAGGCTCCTCTCCTACAAGAAGAGAGGTTACTCCGTAAAGTGTGTCAGTCACTGTTTTGGGACTGAATAAAGGACCTCCATTGCTGAAAGCAGACGTCTCCACAGCGTCAGCTAAAGTTCCAGGCACTATAGCTAGGAGCTGGCACAGACTTACAGTATCTGGGAACTGCTCACAGAGGGCATGTCTACTCTGCAACTAAAAACCCGCGGTTGGCCCGTGCCAGCTGACTCAGGCTCATGGGGCTTGGGCTAAGAGGTTGTTTAATTGAGGTGTAGATATTTGGGCTTGGGCTGCAGCCTAGGCTCTAGGAACCTGCAAGGGGTGTCTATACTGCATTTAAACAGCCCCTTAGCCTGAGTCTGTGTCAGCTGGCAAAGGCCAGCCGCAGGTGTCTAATTGCTGTGTAGACATACCCAGAGGGGACACGGAGCACACACTGACTGACGGGGTATATACATCCTCTGGAAAAAAGGCAGCTCACCCCAAGCAGCAAAGCCCACAGAAGTGCAAATGCCAGATGAGCATATGCTTTGTGACAGCCACTATTCTGAGATTAACAAATGGGATTGACCAGGGATCTCTGGATCTGAATGCAAGAGTGTCTAGCAATTGAGCTCAGGATGAGACTTGTGACAGACTTACATCCTCTGTGGATTAGGCACAACATACACTGACAAATGGGTTACAATCCTTACTCTGAGTAATCCTTATCAATACAACTAGTCCTTATTATGTAACAAGCCCAAATGGAATCTGTGGGACTGTATGCATGAGTAAGGGCTTTCAGGATCAGGCCCACTATTTTTATATTTGTAATTAACTGAAACTCTTGGGAAAATATGTATACACCACACAACCCCACACACATACCCCTCTAAATTATTTTTTATGTCATCATGTTTTGAAACCTGGTTTGAAAATATGCTTTCTGATTCTTTTATGCTAATTTGGCATTTATTAACAAAACATATACTGATATAAAACTATATTCAGGCCAACACAGCAAGTGTTCAAACGCTGGCAACAGAATGTAATGATAAATTGATATTTACTGGTGTGAAAAACTAGATGCAAAATAAGGCTGGCATTTCTGCTATTCATAGTTTAGGATTAATTTTATTAAACAATTTTGCAGTTTTCTGGTTCACTGAGTACATGTTTTCTGATATCTGCCCAAGAAGAGAAGTGTAGTGTATCTGGCTAGCTTAACCAATATATTTGCTGCAGCGTCAGCATTCAAGCAGCACTTGACCTGTGATACACTTATTTTATTATAGTTCAGTCTTTTAAATATATCTGTTTGGTCCAATCTCATCTGAATTGTTTGGCTCAGTGAGCCATTCAGTTCACATACAGCATATTGTGCATAATGTAATTGTTAAATGTTATAAATTAATATCTGAATAAGAACCACAAAAGCTAAATAAATAGAGGAAGAGAGGGAGGCATTATTAAAAAGGGTGACAGTTCAGTCTTCAGAACCGCCACTAGCAATTTGTATTGTGGAATTCTGGACCATTTTTAAAATGCTTTTGGGCAGGGAGACAACTTTTTTCAATTGTTTTTCCCCCAGCACTCAATTTATTTCACTTTGTATTATTACTTTATCCCTGGACTTTGGTTTAATAAACTGAGATTAACTCTAAGTGACTTAGGCCAATATTCACCCCAAGGAGAAATTCATTCCTCTGCACAGGATAAGATCAAGAAACACAAGCCCTCAGAAGTGGGACTTAAGTGGTGTGTAAGCCTGTGCTAGCCCTCTGCACAGAACCTCTTCACCCTTTCATGCAGCAGGCCCACAGAAGTCCCTATGCACTATTTATGGCTTATATGTGTTGAGCCTGTAGCAGGCTCTCTGCAGTAGGATGATTGTCACCCTGTACTGTCCCTGTACAGCCTCTAATGCTAATATGATCTCACGCCCTCTCCCAGCTTCTCGTCAATATTGGAAAGGAAACACCTACACTTTTTTTCATTCATCACACAATAAAAATGGATAGCCAACACACTAGTACCATACATCCCCCATGCTGCTGGCTTTGCTGTAATATGCCCCTTTCAGGCCACCGTACAATTGTAGACTCCAAAAACCCCAGCTGTGCTGGTAGAATCAGTCAGTAGTTCAACAGTTGTTAGGGAGTGTAAAGAATTACCAGAGATTTACCGGAGAAGTAGCATTGGTCTTGGTCCAATGTTTGCACCTAGATATATTTCCCACCGGACAATATACTTGTAAGAATGGTTGTCCAGTGGGAAATAAACCTCCTGATAGAACGGCTCGTGTTTATAGTACTATAAATATAGATAATGACCCCATCACCTGACCCTGGCATGGGTCCTCAGTAGGGTTTGAACCACCACCACCACCCAGACCTCTACCACTTGAGATAAAGGAGCAACTGTTAACCAGCAGCAGCACTAGGGAGTTATCCTCTAAGGGTATGTCTACACTGTGATTGGGTCTGGTGGGCCCATGCCAGCTGTCTTGGGCTAAAGGACTCAGGCACGGGGCAGTTTAAGTGCGGTGTCCATGTCAGGCTTGGGTTGCAGCCTGAGCTCTGGGACTTTCCCACCTTTCAGGGGGCTAGAGCCCAGGCTCCAGGCCAAGCACGAATGGCTACAGCACAGTTAAACAGCCCGAGCCCGAGCCCTGTGAGCCTGAGTCAGCTGCCATGAGCCAGCAATGGGTCTCTAATCACAGTGTAGATATATCCTAGTAGGCCACCCATTAAAGGGGGGGGGGGGTCATGACTCTTTGAACCATATTATCCGGCTCACTGAGGGCCAAATTCTGCCCATGCAGCTCCAACTAAAGTCAACAGGAGCTGCACATCTATATCCCAAGAGCAGAATTTAGCCCTTGGAGAGTCAGCTCCTGGGGGAAGGGACTTGTGCCCATCTTTGTGTTCTGTACTGCAGTGAGAGCGGAGCTGGGGCTCAACACATACTAGAAATCAGTGTATGTTTTTTGTCTGGCAGATAATTAACGGAACCCAATCTCCTCAGACAAGTGTAACAGCTTTTATCCAGCGCCAGCTATAGGCTGGCAAACGGGAAGAGCAATTTGACACGGTGTGCTTGGCCCTTGAATCTTTTAGAGAAGAAAGAAAAAGCCTTTAAACTCTGGAGAACCGGGTTTGCATTTCTTGTGATCCCAGAATAAGTGCAATACATTTAGCTAGGTCTTTTGAATGACTGGTGGATGGTAATCTGCATTAGTGCACACTGCGGAGGAGAAACAGCAGCAGCCCACCGCTGAGCTAGCAGGGGGACTGAGCAGCCTTTAATTCCTACAGAAGGGGGTTCTGCTCAAATCAGAGGAGAGGTCAATCATGGGACACATGGCATGAAAGAACTTGTATTGCCAGAGTACTGACTCTGGACGGAGGAGACAGGATTGTAATTCCCAGTGGCTCTAGTCCCTTAGCCTTCGCAAGCGCATTTGCCATATAGTCGTCAGATGATAAACACAGAATTAAAAAGACAGAAGACTCTAAAGCCTTTCTCTGAGAACCCAGCTGGTTGAGTCTTCAGCGCACCCAAGTGGGACTCTGTTTAGAGGGCCCTTAGACAAAATACTTCTTGAACCGAAGAATTAAGATCTGAGGCATTTTTAAAGGTCGGTCACCCTTGGTTTCCCCCGCAATCTCTCTCCTTTTGCAAAAACAAGAGAGTCAGGGTCCGTAATTGTCCAAAATGTATCTTTTTAAAAAAAATGAAAATCTGGGGGGCAAGCTTAGTGTCTCCTGTAATGACATCCAAGTGGGAGTCCCCTAGAGCTCCTTCATGCCAACAGCATGGAGCTGGCTGGGAACAGAGAGAGGACAGGAGTAAGCACCAGCCCCTCCCAGAGGTGTCCCCAGTGCTCCAAGCTCTCTGGAGATACTTCGCAGCGGAAGAGCGCAAATCCCCAAGGCTATGGAAACAAGCAGGCAGTAAGCTCCCACTGGCCAGCCATCTGCCTATCCAGAGGGAACTACTGAGCAGAAGCTGCTGCCTCTCCTTCAAACACTCCTCCCTGACAATGCAGCTGGGGGAGGAAGGAGAACTTTGGCTCTGCTCCCTCTCTCCTGTGCAGCCACCACTGCTCTCCTTAGAAGTGGGGCAGCCCTTTGATGTGCCACGGATGGAGATAAAAAGGGGAGATTGCAAGCTGTGACTGGTCTCCAAACCTCCCCCCCACCAAAAAACCAAAACCATACACTGAGCTTTTCAAAGCTGTACATCTAAATTCTCTAAACAACTCCAGTTTCAATAGGAAACAGGCAGCTTTGCAAATATCACCTAGATTTTTAAAAAATTGTATCCGTATTGGGCAAGACTTAGTATTTTTGCTAAGTGATGGGTAGAGAAAGTGACACATTCAATGCCCCAATGAGCCAAATCACTAGGTCTCAAACCATCTTTACAGCTTTCTGCTCATTATTGCAGAGTGCAGCACTAAAAATAAAATCCAACTTCTGAATGCTTCCATTTTCTGTTGTGTAAACCGTTAGCAACAGAATCAAATCTTTGTATTTTTATACAACAGCGAGAGGAAGCCACTTAACATTGTCCAGCTGCCTGCCACTGATATTCAACTGAAAGTTCATTGCCAATTTGGACACGGAGTAAATATTCCTTGTTTCATGTAATTAAATGAAGAGACTATTTGTAACAGAGTCAGCACCGACACTGGGCTGTACATTTAGAAGTTTACATATAGTCAGGGCCTGCTCAGACAACGCTGTCAATCGTAGAGGCACAGGAGACCCCCACCCCATTGGGGATAGATTAATCATGATTGTGAGTGCTACTTTTCCTGCCTAGGCTCCCACACCACATGGCGCTCAGAATGAGCCGCTTGATGCCAAAAAAAGCTCTGCAGTGAGCCTGCTGGGGAATCAATGCCTATTTTTTATCATGACCTGGACAGGATGCATTGTATGTTCCCCCATCTCCTGTTTAACAGGGAATTAACCTCCAATCCCTACCTAATCCACCCCCACCACTGCCCACTTTTGTGACATTTGGCATTTTTCTTAAAGCACCAGTTCCTGGCATCGATTGATTACATGAGAATCTCAGCTTTCATTTACAAGAAGAATTATGTTTCTAGCTCACATGATTGTGGAGAAAAGTCTGAAAGCAGGACCTGAGTGTAACCTCTAGACTCAGGAACCAGAAGGCAGATTGATTTAAAAGTCAGTCTCTTGATTTTCTGACACCTGCCTCATAATTTTTGAATGTAAGAGGTTGGTTGACAATACAGTGGAAAGTGTCCAGAACAAGAGTGCAGTGTCTCCCCCAAGTGGAGTGGTGCAATAGCGTGGGCTAGTTAGACACAAGGTCGCACACACAAGCCTCAACACTGAGGACAAGCAGGGCAGGGGGTAGAAATCAAATGGCTTCACAGGGAGTCCCAAATGTGCTTAAACCAATCCTGCTTTTATTAACAATCAATTACTCTGAATAGGTCCCTGCAGCAGGCGTAGGAAGGATGGTCCTAGAGGTTAGGGCACTAGCTAGGTCTTTGAAGACCTAAGTTCAACACCCTGCTCCACCACAAACAGATTAAGTGACATGGCCAAGGTCACACAAGAAATGTCTTTCCTAACAAAAAAGGGGGTAGTAGGTTCCACTAAATAACAAACAGAGAAGTTACCTTGCTGCAAAATCCTGGCAGGGACCTGTAATTTTTATCATAAGGTAGCTAGGTGAGATCCACACTTGACTTTCACCACCACCGAGGGTTGACCTTGCATAGTTTACCTCCTGGTGAGACTGCAGTGCATCATCTCTACAAGGATTTTACAACTGGAGAATTAATTATCCCACGGTAAAAACAAACTTTTTTAGTGGTGAAGACGAACACTATGTCCCTCGGTGCCTCAGTTTCTCATCTGTAAAATAGAGATGTTTCATAGAGTTGGGTGAATAATTTATTTTTCCGTTCACTGGCCGGTTTGAAAAATTGAAAACAAAATTGTTTGATTCAACCCACATTTGAAAATTCTAAAAAATAGTTTGGTGAATCCAAAGATTCTATTTTGGGTTGAGTAAAACCCATAGCCTTCTAAAAACACCTTGAAACAAAATGTTATGAAATGAGGAAGACCCATGTTCAAATCCTTTCTCCACATCAGGCAGAAGGGGGACTTGGATCCAGACTTCCCACATCCCAAGTGAGTACCTTAAAGCCTATACAGCAAGGCACCACCTCCCGCTCCTCCTTCAGCTATTTGACAAATGGCACCTCAGTACCTAAAATGAATTCAGGCTGAAACTTTTTGCCAAATTTATGTTAAATTTGCCAAGTTTCTGAACCCCCTAAATGCATTTTTTTGGCAAATTTACTATTCGCCAAAAAAAAAAAAAATTCACCCAGCTATAGATGTTTGTACTTCCCTACCTCACAGGGGTATTGGGAAAGGATTGAGAAGTGCTATAGGAGTGGGGCCATACAAGTCCCTAAAAATAGATGGTGCACGTTTTATTTTACTATTAATTAACACTTGTGGTTTATAATACCGTCCACAGCACTTTCAAGCCTAACAGCCATGTGCAGCATCCAGGAAAAGAAAAGAGCATTGCATAGACAGGCCGAGATAATTGTTTTTTCTATGGCTTGATGGATACGAACCAAGGCAGAGTTGAGTTTAGAATGATAGTGTCCCCATTTGGAGTTAGAAATTGCAGCAATGATTACTAATAGGCCTCGGTGAAGTGTAAAAAATTATGTTGATTAGTCTCCAGCAGTGTTATTCCACTTTTGCAAAAGAGCCTGAAGTAAAATGAGAGCAAGAGATTGTCCCTTGCTGGGTTAGCGGAAGAATTCAAATTCTACAGCATGCTGGGTAACTATGTATAAAACCAGTACCTGTGACAAAGGCTCCCAGCGGAGAACGTGTGTACTTGTAGCCTGTTTCCTGCACACAAACTCTAGAATGTACTTATGGTCCAGTTTAACCAAGTGGTTTTTCTAATTGTGTACATCAGTGTGTTCCACTATTTTATAACAGTAGCAACAGAATCTTCTGGCAGAGCAGCTACTAAGGGTGAAATACAAAAATAAATTTTGAAAAACCCTGTTTTTGCCTGCAATCCTGTATGAGAGAGGCACTGCCAAGAGACCGCCTCATAGCATTTTCCCCCATCAAACATGGGAGGGAAGACTGAGTCTTCTTGATTTTTACCTTAGAAATTTCAGCAATGCCAAGTCACAGCTTCCCTGTTTTTACTGGATTCTCTAGAGCAGTGGTTCTGAACCAGGGGTCAGGGGTTCTGCCAAGCATGGCCAGCATACACTCACTAGGGCCCAAGGCAGAAAGCCGAAGAGCCGCTGCACAGGCATGCAGCCCGGGGTCCTGATCCTCAACACCTGGGGCTGAAGCCAAAGCCTGAGCAACTTAGCTTTGCAGTCCCCCCAAGAGGTGGTGTCCCAGGCAACTGCCCTGCTTCCTACCCCTTAATGCTGGCCCTGGCTTTTATATGGAGAAAAACAGTTGTTGTGGCATAGGTGGGCCATGGAGGTTTTATAGCATGTTGGGTGAAAAAGGTTAAGAACCCCTGCTCTAGAAAGCTGGAGTGGAAGCCCTGTCACCCTTCTAGTGAAAAGGATGTTGATTTATTCACAAAGGGAACTTTTTATCCCACGAACTTGGCAGGAAAAGTAGTTAGTAGGGATGGATTTGTGATTGAGGCACTGGGCAAGGGGATTCAGAAGAAGTGGGTTCAATTCCAGCTAAGCCACAGCCTTCCCGTGTGACCTTGGACAATTAATTTAGGACCTGATTTTGTTAAGCAACCACCATTCCCATTGCCGATCCAGATGCTCAAGCACGTCTGAAAATTAGCCCTTTAATCTCTGTGACTAAAGTTCAGTGGGGATAATAATACTTCACTGCCTCCCAGGGATATTGCAAGGCTAAGGTTATTAGTATTTGTGATACTCAGATTTTGTGGTCCCCAGCATCATAGTGATACAGATATAGATAAACAGGTATCCACTAAATGCAAAGCGTTGTGAACAGTCTACCTGAACATGCCCCTCACCTTTCCATTGCTGAGGTTTTAGCCAATCGTAATATCACAATCCCCACTAATTCTCCAGTCATCCAACAAAGACAAAAGTCAGGACTTGTATTTCTAATATTCAAAAAACAAGCAGAAAAAAAGCTTTAAAAAAACCCAACCAAAAAAACACAAAAAACCAACCTATTGAATTGCTCTTTATAAATCATAGCTCAGTAAAATAAAAAGGGAGTGACGAGGGTTACGGTTTCGTTTTTGCTTTGCAGTTCATCTTTAAGAGCAAAACTTATTGTACAAAAAAACCCAAATGCACAAAGGGCCTTAAAGATTAGTTGCTGCTCTAATTGTGAAATATTTTGAGTATTAAAGTTTGCTTTGTCTTGGAAGTTAAGCTAGCAATTGGAATGGTTAATGTTCGATCACTGGTTATGCAACATATATCAGGGCAAGTATTAACTATACAGATAAAATACACTAGGAGTCCTCGATCAAGATTCTGTCCTAGCCACCACTGGGACACTCCATTATAGCTTAATGATGAAACATTTCTCAGCACTTCCTTGGAGTCAATGGGGCTCTGGCAATTGAAACCAGATGAGGACCTGCCTACATGGCTTTGGCAAAACCCCTTCCCTAATGAAAACCAAACAGCACCTCCCCCTCCAAAACCATGTGCAAGTATAACACCTTACAAAAACATTCAATGCATTAACTCATTGCTACATACTCAGAAAAGATCACTGATGTCCATCAGCAGGGAAGGGCATTCAGAGGCAGCATGAAAGAGGGTCTGAAGTGTTCTCTGCTCCAAAGCTCAAGGATTCCTTTCTTCTTTTTCCATCTTCTCTACTTCCCTTTTTTAATTTGAGAATGGACAGAAACTGCACACTCAGCATTTGCCATCCATTCCCCGCTCCACCCCTCCACCCCCCCAAAACCTGTTCCTTCATCTTTCTTTAGCTTTAAACAAACCTGCTGCTGACCATCAGTCAGTTCCCTGCACTGGAAGCAGTATTTGAATGGAGAAATGAAGCCANAATCAGCATTTGCCATCCATTCCCCCCTCCACCCCTCCACCCCCACAAAACCTGTTCCTTCATCTTTCTTTAGCTTTAAACAAACCTGCTGCTGACCATCAGTCAGTTCCCTGCACTGGAAGCAGTATTTGAATGGAGAAATGAAGCCAGCATGGATGACAGTCGCTTCAGTGAATAAGACCCTCCAACAGGTGGCTTTGTGAAAAGTCGGGAGTGGCATGATAAAAGCCTCTGGCATAGCTAGCTAGCAATCTTTCTGAGTTACTTTGGGGGAGAGAGGGAGATGGCTGGCTAATTAGCTATTTGTTTCTTCTTTGCACAATGCTATCTAAATATGCCTCTGTATATAGCTTTCCACACTCACATGCTATAAGAACAGGAGTACTTGTGGCACCTTAGAGACTAACAAATTTATTTGAGCATAGCTATGNACATGCTATAACTACATTGTGCGATAAAACCCCACAAGAACTGTTTTCTTCACAAACACACACGCGAGACCACTTTCATACTGGTTTATTCACAGTCCTGCACTCCCTACCCAACAAGGCAGTGTGACAAGCGGACTGTCAATAACCCCCACGCCGCCATTACCTTAAAAGAGAAAGGCTTAGGTTTCTTCTTCATGCCTGCCTACACACCAGTCACTTTCAAGCTCTGGAACAGGATGTTCCCTACCTGCTGTGATGATCTGCTTTTTTCCCCACAGGGTGACTGCCTTATAGACAGCTGATGCCTCTGCTTTGCTCTTACCTTGTTGTATACCTAAAAATATATATGGAGACTAGCTAAATGTCTGATCTGACTGTATGATAGACAAGCGTACACTCTTGGTGACCTGAGTTCCGATTTGTTATCTTCTCAGGGCAGGTGTACACTTAAAAACTGGCTCTGATTTTAAGACAGTTTCTAGGAGCACAAAATTGCTACACACAAAATAATGGCGTTTAGTCATTGAGGCAGTGGCCCACCTTGTAACTTTTAGCCCAACGGTCTGGGTATTCACCTGGGACGTGGGAGACCATTGGTTCAATTCCCTCATCTGCCTGAGGAGGAGAAAGGATTTGAACAGGAGTCCCCCCTCTCTCAGGAGAGTGCTCTAACAACTGAGCTATAGAGTGACTCATTCTCTCTATCCCCAGTGATATTTAATTAAAATGGAACAACTTCAGTAGGAGAGATTGACGCAGATCAGAATATCTCATCATCCAGCGGTTAGAACATTCACCTGAGAGGCAGGGAACCCCTCTTCAAATCCTTTCCCCTCATCAGGCAGAGGGGGACTTGAACCAGGGGTCTCCAACATCCTAGTAAGTACCCTAACCAGTTGGCCAGAAGTTCTGAGGTGAGCTGCCTCCTTCTCCAACCATTTTGTGCCGAACTAGGCAGCATCTAAGAACACCTAGCAGATAAGTGCTCATCCACCTAATTTTCCCCAATTCGTGTATTATGCTGGGACACAGATGGGAGATAGGTGTGCAGATGCCTAGAGTGAGGCAGCAATGCACACAGCCAGAAGCAGAAACTTAGGTACATAGAGAACTTGTCCAGCAAAATTTAGGCACTGAGTGAGTTTAGGCACCTATAGGGTGGTACCTAAAAATGGGTCTTAGGCACCTAAATCTGGGGGTTAGTTTCCTAAGTGCCTCTGAGCCCACACTCCTGCCCTGAAGAGCTCTTAGTCTAAAACAGGACCTGGCATTTGAGCCTGCAGTTAGTTGCAGGTAGAGTTAATTGTGCCCACCAATTAGCAGCTAGTTTGAATGCTATTTAAAAATGAAGCCCACAAATTTGGGTGCCTAAAATGAGGCATCTAAATCCATAATTATGAACTTAAATAAAAGTGGCCTCTTTTTCAGAGGTGATAGGCAGTGGGAAACAAGGCACGCCGCGTGTCTTCAAATCCGGCCCCAGCTATTTAGATGACCAGGCATGACATTAGGCGCCCAAGGCTAAACACATATGGGCCTTAAACCTTTTTAGCTTGAGCCTTGTCTAAATGATCTAATGTGTTGTTTGATGAATCTCTTATAGCCGTTACCTGACATGGACTTACCTTCAAACAGCAGGCTGAATGCTCACCCTACATGCTTCCAGGTGGCTTTTGTGCATAACACAACGGCTAATGTGTGCGTGTGCCATGATGGTCCTTTCCAGGATGGAAATACAACACCTGTTCGTTTGTCTATCCGCTCATTGCCCTTTGCTGGCCAACTTGCAGAAGTTATAACTAGAACTGGGCTTTGACACTCATTCATTTAGGCTGTGGCTAGAGACCCAACCCCTGCCGTGAGAGAACAAGGAAGTTAGGATCAGCCTTTTGTTCTAGCCCTTTTCTGTGTTAAGGTGGAGCCAATCACTTTTGCTGAAGGGTTGTCAGTGAGATTTTTCATGAAGCTCACAAGTTGTTACACAGAGTCACCTTAGCCAGGGAATGGCCTTTGGGAGGCAGGGCCATAGATTCCTGGGTTTTGGACAGGGTTACTGATGGTGCTAGGGCTGCCACCTCCTCCCTGCCAGCAAAATGCCGTCGGATGCGCCAGCCCTTATGCGGAGCAGCCAACGTGGCTGCAGTGATAGGCACTCTGGTGTAACAAACCACAGGACAGCGCAGAAGATGGCTGCATTCTAATCACAGCTCTAGTGCTGGCTCTGTTTGGGGTCTCCATCAAATCACTCAGGCCTAAGTAAGTAGCCTCTGAATCTGGGTACCTCAAATTTCTGGGCGTCTAACTTCAGCTACCTCAGCCTTGATTGCCAGAGGTGCTGAGCACCAACAACTCCCCTTGACGATAACGGGAGCCGAGTTTGGCTCAGCACCTATGAAAAAAGTAATCAGACCCAATGAGCTTCCTGTTAGTCACCTGAAAAGTCAAGTCACCTAAAAATCAACACATTGGCCTTGATCTTTCTGCCTTGGGTTTACCCATCTGTAAAATGCAGATAATACCTGTCTCATAGGGCTGTTATGAGGAATAAATTGTTAATATATGCAAGCCACCATATAGATACCTCAGACACTAAGGTACCCAAGGGGTTAAAAATATTTGAGTTTAAACATTGCATCCAGGAAATATTCTAATCTGCACCAAGGTTTAGTTTAAGGAAATATCTTGGGCCACATGGGCTTCAATAGCCTTATTAATCTGCTTCATTAGTGCCAAGGGAAAAACTTATTTTATTGCACCAGAATCTTGTATTTCTTTAAAAAAAACAAAACTTGTGGGATTTACACTGTCATTGCCACATGCTGATTCTGTTTACAGGACTGTCATGTACTATGTGTGCACCTCCTTTTACATACCTTCTGATTACACTGCTTGTAGGTTGATACCTAATTTTCTTCATTTCTCATGCATGTTGTAAAGCATGTTTTCCCCTGCAGCAAAGCTTATTCAAATTCATCTGGAACTTTTTACACCACTATTATATTTGCACGCTAATCAGTGAAGCCTAGGCAGAAGGAGAACACTCAAGCTGTGCCCTCAAAGAGGTACCTTAGCTTGTGTAGAGTTAGAGGTTCCTATGTGGATTTCTATTTCCCTGTGCTCATATTGGTAACACCAAAGATGAGATTGAATTTCTCAACGCATGGGTGAAATATTGAAAAGCAGTGATCATTTTAACATCTGCGGTTTACTAATGTTAAAAAAAATTATATCAATTCACCATAACTCAGGCCTCTTTCAGACCTCTGCAGTTACCAAGATAAACAGACCACACTTTGATCAGTTCTAACTAGATGATAAATACATATATCTACTACAGGCAGATGTGAAATCCATTTCTTTTCATGAGATTAATAGAAAATCTGTCGAAATCTGATAAAAAATAAGCTTTTTGCTGACACAAATAACTTAAAATCTTTAAAGAGAAAGTGAACATTGCTCCATTCCTTAATATAAATATTGTCTGATTCAAATTCAGTAGCAAATGTTCAGAGCATTTTCTGCCATAAAATATTGTGTACCAATTTTATTCAGCACATGGGGGTTTCACAGTTAGACAACATCTACGCAAATATATTGAACACAATCAGTGTCTGGCCTTGGATTCCAATTGGGTTCAAGTTACCAAGTTTGGACAAAGATCTGAATTCTCCCAATATTTGGGGTCTTTGGGTACAGATTGTTAGTTCAATCTGATCTCTATCATGGCCTCATACAAGGAAGAGCAGACATCCTGCCTGTGCAGGATAGGATAACTCAGGAAAGTCAGCAGAAACATACAGTGGAACGCCATTGTGCCTCCTTTAGATTGTGGCATACGCCTAGAGAGCTGGATACTGACTATGCCTAATATGGACCAGCCAGCGTAGTAATGAGTTACCCAAATTGTCACTCACTCGAGTACAAGGTTGCAATCCTGCCCACCCTGCTACTCTGCATGAAGTTCTTAACACTCTGCACAACTGCATGGAGGACAGGAATTCACTCAATGTAGGGGTACTTTCTTTGGAGAGAAAAGATCGTTCGGCAGTGAGGGCACTAACCTAAGATTTGAGAGACTTCAGGCTCAATTCCCTGCTCTGCCATAGGCTTTCTGTGTGACCTGAGGCAAATCATTTTGCTCCTAGGTGCCTCAATACCCCATCTGTAAAATAGGGATAATAGCATTCCCTATCTTATAGGAATGTTGTGAGGATAAATCCATTACAAATTATGAGATGCTCGAGATACTACAGTAACAGGGGCCATATGAGAATCCTGAGTGCTGTTACAAAGCTAATAGCAGCTCCAAGAAGCATCTCTCTGTTGCACCATTGGATTTTATCTTCTCCCAATCTAGCAGACCGGAAGATCCGCAGCAAACAGCTCCTAAAACTAAACTGCTTCCTTCCAGCTGCACTCCCATCAAATGTCTCTCCCTGAAGGGATTCATGTCAAGACAAAACTTCAAATACCTCTCATAGATAACAGATCAGGCTACTGCCTTAACATCGATTAAAAAAGATATTCCATTGAAGTTAACTATCTATTGTTTGTGTTAGAGATGGGAGGTTTAATGGAGAAGGCATTTTTCAAAATTCTTCTGTTGTGTTCTGCCATAGATTTCTGATTAATTTAGTCCAGGGGTAGGCAACCTATGGCACGCGTGCCGAACGCGGCACGCAAGCTGATTTTCAGTGGCACTCACACTGCCTGGGTCCTGGCCACTGGTCCGGGGGGGTCTGCATTTTAATTTAATTTTAAATTACGCTTCTGAAACATTTTAAAAACCTTATTTTACATACAACAATAGTTTAGCTATATATTATAGACTTATAGAAAGAGACCTTCTAAAAAGGTTAAAATGTATTACTGGCACGCGAAACCTTAAATCAGGGTGAATAAATGAAGAGTCGGCACACCACTTCTGAAAGGTTGCCGACCCCTGATTTAGTCTCTCATTTACAAGTGAATGTAATGTTGAGAAGTAGTGCTGGAGACTGGGATTCCTACTGAAGATAGGAGGCAGCACTTGAAACACCAATGCCAAATTTCCTCATCTCTAGTGGTGAGAAGACCAGCCTCCTTGGTTAATGCAGTCTCCCTGCTACATAGGTGCTGAACTAGGGGTGCTACTGTACTCCCTGGCTTGAAGTGGTTTCCATCATATCCAGGGTTTACAGTTTGGTTCAAAGGCTCTCAGCACCCCCACTACACAAATTATTCCAGTACCCCTGCCTGGCTAGCTCTGTTGAGATTGCAAAGGACATGGTTGGCAACAGTTTTTGTGATGTGAGCACCTGTCCTTGGGTATCTCTGGGCTGAGACCTCTAAGCTACTTTCACTTGCAGCAGATCCCCATGCAGTCATAAAATGGCAATGTGCACCTTCTAGCTGCTTTCAAACCAGTTCCCTTAAAGTTGAAATCCTGTGTATCCAGTGAAGTTGTGTTCATTCAACAAAGCCATCTGTAATTTCGTAACACTGTGAACAGAAATATGTAAGTGTCCTTCATGTAAAATGAAATCCTTAAACCACACAGATATTTCATCCACACACACACCAAAAAAAAAAAACACACCTTAAAATTTACAAGCTCCATCTTAATAGGCATTTTCCCTTGATGCATGTTGAAAATAGCTCTCTCTTCTAATATATTATTGGAATACTTTAAAGGTGACTTACATCTCAGCTGTCCTAGATTATTTTTCCCCTTTCCTGATTTCTGAGAATACAAATGGATGCCGTTCAAGGGATGTTAAATGCCATCCATAAGTCAGAGACAACACAAGCGACCATAAACTCTGGAGAAGCAGAACATTGAGGGAACTTGGGACAGAGGCAGCATTTGAGTCTGCCACAAAGCTAGCTGAAAAACAAAGAGCGAAAACCTTCCAAGCTCCTGACTGAAAGGGTCTATTCCCCAGTGACAAAAATAGTTTTCTGAAGCCTTAATTCAGGCACAGGCATTTGCAAATGGAGTCATTGTATTGGTGGGTGTCAGTTCTTAGATCAGATTAAATTGTAGATATCAACATCTGGAGCTACAGCCAAGGGACAGAGCAACAACTGGAGAGTGAGTGTTGGTAACCTCAGTGAAGCACTGTATTTGAAGTAAACCTAAGTAATTCCTTATATATCTTAACCACTGTGTAAAGAGTGAGCAGACACTAGTAGGCACTCAGCTGAAGTAGTAGCCATTCCTTGGATGTAGAGGAACCGGGAACTCAGACATTTGTAACCAAAGAATTATCTTGAAAAAAAAACCCAGCATGTGAGTACTTGGCAAATTCCCCCCCCCCCCTTGTATTATCTCTAAATATATTGTGTCTGATTTTGATCTCATGGCAGCGTCATGTCATTGACCTCAGTGGAGTTACACCAGTCTAAGTGTGATCAGAACCAGCCCCATTGTATTTAGCTTTAATTTAAAAATAAATGAATTTTCCAGAACAGTGACAGTATTGACCTTACATATTATCCAAATAGAAATTTTAATGAAACAAGTATAACACTGAGTATAGTTATAATAGATATGCAAATATTGGTCTTTTCTTAAAGGTCTCCCTGTCCAGTCACATGGGTCTTTCCTGCATATGTGGGGGTGAGCTCAGCGTGCATTTATTAGAGTCACAGAGAAAAGAGAGGGGTGCATAGTCATGGGGAATTAGATTTTCATTCCAGGAGAATTCTGCTTCTGGAGCTCTCACTCTAATAGTGATCGCAGGAGAGCTGTGTAGTTTGTTCCCTTCTAAATTTCTTCTTGCTAAGAGCAGCAGCACGTTTTCCTCTGGCACTTGAGACTTTAAACGAGAAAAGAAAATTATTTTATTTTAATTGTGCTCGACTAAACAAGATATAGTTGTGGGGAACAATTCACATGGACCGTGACTCTTCCAAAAACGTACAAGCCAATTAAAACAAAACAATGATGTCTCCCAAGTAGACTGGCCCCAGCAGACCCAAATTACATTTTGCTTATTGAAGAGCTCAAAGACACTGGAAAGTGAACAGAAGGCGATAACTTGGCCTAGATTTATGCATGAGAGTACAAAGGTTATAAAATAGAAGGGTTTGAAAAGCAATCAGAGCTACCAACTGAGAGAAGTTTAAAAATAACAGCCTAAAACAAGAAGCTTCAAAATACAAGTCAAATTAAAATCCCTAAAACTAGTTAAAATGTTAGTTTAAAAGCATGTTATCTGAATCACATTATCTGTCCATTAGCTGAAACCACATTATCTAGCTACTGCATCTGACTAAGGATTTTCTGTAACCCCTATTGCCTAAGGGCCAGATTTTTAAAGATCTTTAGGTGCCTAAAGATGCAGATAAGCACCTAGGCCCAGACCTCAAAGGTATTTAGGCCCCCACCTCCCATTGAAATCAATGACTTGTCAGAAAAGCTGAGCACCCACTTTTCCACTGGAAGTCCATGCGAGATGCCAAGCCCAAGCGCTGCACCTCTGAAAATCAAGACCTGCAAGCCAGATTTTCCACCAAGCTCTGTTCCCATCTAGACACCAAACATCTGGCCAGAAGTGTCACAATGAGAGCTGCTGGGTTTGAGCACTTTTCAACATCTGGCCTCTAATGAACTGCCAAAATGGGAGATGAGGTTTTGAAAAGTCACCTGAAAATCAGGCCCCATGAGCCTATAATCATGGCAGTATTTTGTGTGACAAGAGTTGCATTTTAAAAAGCAGCGTCAGTATATATGCATGTATGCATCATCAGCGTATATAAAGATTGACATCTGGTGGAAGATAATGATAGTGCCTGTTGTATTGTTCATAAATTTGGAGGGTCAATAAAGTTGTTATGCACGGGAAATGGCTCTACAGGGGCAGCTGGCAACACTGTGCGATGAAATGGAGCCCATGGTGGGGAGCAGCTTCTGCAGGAGCTCTGTTTTTAAGATGTTAAATTTTGTCCGAATGTGAGATTTTACATTTCTAATCTGCTTAGAGCTTGTGATAAATCCAACAAAAGTCAACCTGGATATCAGTGGACACCAGGGTTAGAGCACAAGGAGCCCGCTCCTTCCACCAGCCAGGCAGAATTGCATTCTGTGATACCACCTAGAGGGCACGCCTGTCAAAGGGGCACACAGCGCTGGCCCTGCGGCCTGGGCACCAGCAATGGAGCAGGAGCAGCATGCAAGGGGGAGTAGGCTGCACTGGATAAGGGGTGTGGTAGTGGGCATACTCTGGGAGGCATTCTGACTTCCTGGTACTTCCCTTTGGGCAGTGCAGCTTCCTATGGCCCCATGGCTTAATAGGGCAAATCTAGACTCCGTAAATAAATAATAAAAAGACTTAGTAGTTGGATTTGGGAGAGGAAAAAGGGAGTGTCTTAATTCCAGTCTTCATCAAGCACCCCAAAATGTGAAACAATGACACAGCCCCCGTCCCAAAGCGCACGCAATCCGAATTCAGCAGGACATAACACAGGAGGGCCATAAAGAGACAAAAGCAGGGGAAGGTCAAAGGTAATGAGCACAAGGTCACATCTATTGAGCGAGGCATAGACACTTCTTGATGATTCCAGTGACTTATGTAGTCTGTCCTCCTAGGCTGGAGCAGCTGGCATTTGTGTAAAGTGCCTTTGTGTAACATAGATTTCACACTGTGACATGAAAGGGGTAAGAGTTCAGATTGCAGCAACTGACCTCTGAATGGAACTGAAAGGAACTACCATGTTGAGAGTCGGTGTCCTGCAGGAACCAATTGACCATATGCACTCTGTGCTTCTGATGTATGAGTAATAAACCCTGTCAAACAATCTAGTTGTCTGGTGGTTGTTATGCATATAGCCCCATAATAGGCCACAGCAGATTAGACCTATGAGGTGACAAGGTCCCTACCCCAACAAGCTTACTGCAAACAACACATGCGTGTATTTCAGATAGTAAAGAAATCTATATCACAGTGACAGCAGAATATCATAGACACTAGGAATGACAGAGCTACAGTATCAGGGCATAGCTCATCCCCTACTGGTTTTTGACTTGTGCTGCCCCTGCCCTCGCCCTCTCTCTCAGTGTATAAGCATACTTTGGTATTGCCTCTCCTCAGAAAAATGGTCCGTGGAGCCTCCCCATCATCCCGTCTCCCTTTGAAGCTCCTTGCATCGTTCATTCACAATCACAGCATTGTCTGAAACTCTCCTGAAACTCACTCCATCTAGTTCCCACTCAAAGTTCCTCTTCCCAGCTAAATTGTGGGTTCTCTCCTCTGTCCTGGGCTTCCTTTGTCTTTCCGCTGCCTTGAATACTGTTGATCACCCTCTGGTTAACACCCTGTTCTGTGTTGTTTTCACAGCACTGTCCATTCATGACATTCCTCCTACCTCTCTGGCCACTCTTTCAGCATCTCCATTCTGTCCCTGGCCCACTCCTCTCTTCATTCTACACTTTTTCTCAGTGGCTTTTTCCACTACTGGTCACTATGCTGATAACTCAACTCTGCTTCTTCATCCCCATCCCACATACATAAGTCTCTTCAATATATCATCTGGGATGACCCACTGCCATCTCAAGGGCAACATGGACAAAACTGAGCTCCTAGTGTTTCACATCCTACACCCTCCCACTCCTTTCTCCATTACCAGGGACAACCCCCAACACCTTCCTCTTCTCTCAAGCTAGCAATATCAGCATCCCTTTCATTCCTCCCTCGCCTCCTTCCCACACTCACAGGCTGACAAGGTTTAGTGAACTCCCTTCACCACAACATTTTAAAAGTGACCCTGTCCTTCTGTCTTATCAACTCAAACATTTGACTATGCCCTTGTCATCTCTCTCTTGACTGCTGTAACCTCCTTCCCTTTGGCCCCTTGGCTACCCATAATCACTCCTCTCCGGTCCATTCTTGTCAGAGCTTGTTGCTCCCTCTGTGAATTGCTTCATTGGCTTCCACTGTAACGAGTTTAAACTCCTAGTCCTTGCCTCTTGGTGCAACTCAGACCCAGTCTACATATTGGATCCCATCTCCTATTATATCCCTCCTTGCTCCTTCAGCTCTGCCAGTAGGGACCATCTTGACATCTGTGTCTTGTACTGTCCCAAGCACATTATCATCGCTTCACAAATTCTAAACAGCAAAGTGCCTTGATCTGTTTAAGGACAAGTGACCACAACACAAAAAGGTTGTGTAAGGAGTGTTATATGGGACCGTTTGCCATCTACAGAAACCTTGTTGTGAAGAGGTGCAATCCAACCTATTGTTTTGGAGCAAGTTTAATGCTTAAGGTTTAGTTTTATTGGTGGAATTGTCCTTTTCTTTTGCAAAATTAGTGACTTGATACATCAAGAATTTTCCAGCTGTGTAGCTGCAAGTGCTGTTTATAAGTATCTGGTTTTATGTGCTTTGTAATTTGCATTTAAAACATGTGGGTTTTGGGTTGCCGTGAAGTTTTTCTTGCTGTGGGGAGGGGAAAACCTAGGATCCAGGTTATCGCTAAACTAAGAAAGGGTTAGCTACACATCACCTCATCATAGATTTTGCTAGCCAATCAAGATAGATTTTTTGGGGGGTGGGGGTAGGGTGAAGCAGAACACGGTGAGGTGAATCAACCTGAATTGTTTCCACATGCACTTTTCACATCCTTTCGATGTGCTTTGTAATTTGGTTTGCAGATGCTTAGAAAAGCAGTTAAACAAAATATAAAAAGTTATTCAATCACATCAGCTAGCTGTTACATCTCTCTAAATCCCCAATCCTGCAAGTTGATCCAGGTAGGCCAACCTTTTTATTGGTGCAAACCCCATAGACTTCAAGGGTCTGTGTGGGGCTTGAGGTCTGCCCATGCCGATCATCTTTCGGCATCAGGGTGTGACAGATGTGGAATTGCTATGTAATAATCTAAGAATACTGAGATGTAATAATGTTACCAACTCTATGTGACCTGGTCAATGTGGGGAAGTTATTGTATATTGGGGTATAAGAGTTTACTGTATGAATGCACTGATCTACCTTAATAGCAGGCTGTGGGAAGAACAAACAGGAAGACAATGGCCCCAATAAGGACACCCTAACAAACACTAGGCAAAGCTATCAGCTTCAAGGACCTTGCATCCTGTCACCAAGGAAGATACAAGCTTGTTTTGTCAGGCTGGGAACATGGAGATCAAAAGAGATGGAACAACTTTTAAAGGGGACTGTCCCTGAATCATGGGAGATAAATTGTTTGAGAGCTAAGGGAACAGACTATGCCAACCAGACCCTAGAGCTTTCAGGGTGCCTATAGGAAGTTTAGGCCTACCAGGATCCTCATATGGAAGATGGTTAGGCACCTGGTAAGCTAGAAATGTATGTTGTCTGTTTTACTGTTTTAAGACCGGTCTTCTCTTAAAATACTTGTGTTCTAAATAATACCTTTGTTTTAGAAGGCTGTTTGGTCACAGCTTACCACTACCGTTGCTCTGGTAAGGAACAGACTTGCAAGTACTGGACATAAATCAGACCTCCTGAGGTAATCATGGTTGTTATAGAGGGGGCTGCAGCCTAAGACCCGGTGAGACTCGTGTGATTCCACCCCAACAGAGGAGGTGGCCAGAGCCTGCATAGGGAGTGCACCCAGAGATGTAGTTAGCCTGGCAATTGTGACACACAATTCCATCACCATGGAACCTCAGAGCCTTTCAAAGGTATAGAATTTAGAAAACAAAGCCTAGGATCTCCCATTCTGAGGTTCTCTCCCCCCTTGCCCCTGTATAGGAACTTCATACCAACCCTGCTGCTCTTTACCTTTAGGACTGCACCCATTTTGAAGCTTTTAAGCTCCTCCATAGCTTATCTTTGCAGTTTCTTTTCTTTTACATTAACTCTTTCTTGGATCCTGAGTGTCATGGCTCTGAGAAAATACACATCTTGAGAAGCAGCAACACCCTTCTTGGTTTATAAGAGGAGGCAGCTATCTCCTACCACATTGCTGTCAGCACTGAAGATGGTAATAAGGAGCAGATCCTGGTATATAGCATCATCCCAGGTCCAAGTTGGCAGCAATCTACCATAGACCATGGCTAAGCAAGGGTCTTCATTAGAAGTAATGCAAGAGAATTTGCTCTTCAGCCTGAGTAGCTCTCAGAGGCATTTAAAAAGTAAGGCTGGGGGTTTTGAAGGAGCATAAAAGGTGTTAGTCACCCAAAACCCAGTGGGCTTAGGTGCCTAACTCCCTTAGGCACCTTTGAAAAATTCCATCCTAAACAGATTTGACAGCGGTCCCATGGGGTGTAGGAGGATGCTCTGGGCTGGGACTGAGAGGTTGGGAGGGAAGAAGGGGGATCATGGCTGGGGCAGGGGGTTGGGGTGCAGAGGAGGGGAAGAGAGGTCTCTGGCTGTGGGTGCGGCCTCTGGGGTGGGGCTGTGGGGTTCAGGAGGGGGATCAGGGCTGGGGCAGCGGCCCGGGACAGGGTCAGGGGTGCAGGCTCCAGGCAGCACTTACCTCAAGCAGCTTCCAGAAGCAGCCAACATGTCCCCCCTCTAGCTCCTATGCAGAGGCGCAGCTCTACGCGCTGCCCTGTCCGCAGGTGCCGCCCCCACAGCTCCGATTGGCTGCGGTTCCCAGCCAAAGGGAGCTGTAGGGGTGGCACTTGGGGCAGGGACAGTGTGTGGAGCACCCTGGCTGCCCCTACACGTAGGAGCCGCGCAGGTTAGCAGGGAGCCTGCCAGCCCTGCTGTGCAATGCTGCCAACCGGACAGTCAATGGCCCAGTCAGCGGTGCTGACCAGAGACGCCAGGATCCCTTTTCGACCAGGTGTTCCAGTCAAAAACCGGACACCTGGTCACCCTACAGAAGGGTTATATACCTATTATACCCCATAGAGTGGGATCAACAGGCCTTGAAGGGTCATATAGTATCTCACCTTCCTGACCACAATCCCAGCTGAAACTCTTTGCTCCTAGGTAGAACTGGTCAAAAAAATTGAAAACTTTTGAATTTCTTGGATGAAAAGAAAAAAGGGGGAGAAGAGAAAGATATTCCCAGTTTCTGAGTAGCTGTATTCCCAAAAATATATCAGCATCTTCCTAGAATCCCAACCAGAAAGAGATGCTACTGATGCATGTCTTTTATACAGCAGCAGTCCTTTTATTGCCTCAATTTCTGTTAGCTGCCAACCCCAGCTGGGCTGGCCAATACATAAGGGCAGCTGTTGCCAGGGAGTGTCTGAGAGTGTTGTACATTCAGACTCTTGCTGGATCAAACTGACAATAGGAAGCTGCCACAGTTTGGTCAAAAACATAAACAACCCTTTAGCAAAGGGAGGGTTTCCTGTCAGCTCTGGCAAAAGGTAGGAAAGGGAACACTGCTGTGCTTTGGGGACTGGGATGTACAACTCGGGTCGCACTTACACACCGCAGAATGAACATGGAGGAGTCTTCTGGCCAAATTCTGTCCTGATATACGTGCTATATTGCAGCCCCACTGACTTCAATGTGATTTCACATAATCAACATCAAGGAATTTGCTTCTATAAGATGAAAAGGGAACAACCCATCTGTGGAAGGAGAGAAATGAGACTCCCACCCTTCCTCCCTGGTTCTCAGGAATCCGTAAGCAAAAACAAACTAGGACATGGGACAAACATTAGCCAGTCAGAGGAGGTGAACAGAAGTACTGGTGTTTTGTAATTATTCTCCCCTTCTGGGGACTAGTTTATTAATATAAAACAGTTCAACTTAAACTAGAAATTCCCAGTCTTCTTCTACAGGCTCAGCAGCTCATTGTGATCCTCCTGCACTCCTCATTACCACTCTTAAGGGCTTTTGCTCCTGCCGGGCCTTTCCCTTTCCCCAGCTACAAAATTTACTCAAAGGAAAACGAACCTAGTCCATGATCCTGCAACCTCCTATATACAGGCAGATGCCTGAGCCTCCGAGAAGCCCCACTGACTGCAGTGAGCGCTGCATAGGTGCAGGGGGTCTACCAACGCATATAGGGTGAAAATCCTGGTCCCCCTGAAACGAAGGGGAGTTTTTCCATGGACTTCAACAAAGCCGGGATCTCACCCATAAATTTGCAGGATTGGGGCCCTTTTCACGACAGTGCAGAATCCATTGAAGGAAAGATGCATATAAATGAACTTTTATTAGAACCACATTGTGACGGGTTGGATCACAGAAACCCCCTTGGGAACTGCCAACTGATGTGCCAAAGACTTCTGCCCTTGCTTTCCCTGCCAGCGTGGGACTCCAGCACCCTGTCTTGCTGAGCCAGACACACCAGTCTGCTCCAACACAGACCCAGGGTCTGAACCACATGCCCCAAAGCTGCAGACTTAACTGAAAGCAATTTAGGAAGTTTTCCTGTCTTTAATACTCAGATACCCAACTCCCAATGGGGTCCAAACCCCAAATAAATCCGTTTTACCCTGTATAAAACTCAAATTGTTCGCCCTTTATAATAGAAATATGCACAGAGAGATATGCACAGCTGTTTGCCCCTCCACCCCCCAGGTATTAATACATACTCTGGGTTAATTAATAAGTAAAAATGATTTTATTAAATACAGAAAGTAGGATTTAAGTGGCTCCAAGTAGTAACAGACAGAACAAAGTGAATTACCAAGTAACATAAAATAAAACACGACAGTCTAAGCCTAATACAGTAATAAAACTGAATACAGATAACCTCTGAGAGTGAGAGTTTTCAATAAGTTTCTTTTACAGACTGGACGCCTTCCTAGTCTGGGCACAGTCCGCTCCCCTGGTACAGCCCTTGTTCCAGCTCAGGTGGTAGCTAGGGGATTTCTCATGATGGCTGCCCCCTTTGTTCTCTTTCACCCACTTATATATCTTTTGCATGAGGCAGGAATCATTTGTCCCTCTCTGGGTTCCCACCCCCTCCTTCTCTGTGGAAAAGCACCAGGTTAAAGATGGATTCCAGTTCAGGTGACATGATCACGTCACTGTA